>CAUOFW020000137.1:0-249933 GCA_963454935.2 Ilex paraguariensis | reverse complement strand
CTACCATTGTTGAAACCAAACCATCTACTTCCCAAGGGGGTAAGTATGTCTTGAAGAGGATGATGACCTAAGAGCAAAAATGTACACCCTGTCTCGAAAGCTTGAAGCTTTAGAGATGAAAAAGGTTCATCAAGTTGATGTTAGCTCTTCACAGAACAAGTGTGTGGGATTTGTGCACTGACAGGACACCCTACTGGGAGTGTCCTACAATTCCAGCATTCAAAGAGGTTTTGTTGGAGCAAACAAATGTTGTCTCTAATTTCAACAAGCCTTACTCTCAACCCATACTCTGAAAACATACAATCCAGGGTGGCGGAACCACCCAAACTTCAGTGGAGAAACACACAACCAACTCCCATGAACCAACAACAAGGTTCACACCACCACCTCAAGGACCTCCCACATACCAACCACCACACAAAAGAGGAGCTTAGAGGACACACTGAATCAGTTCATGCAAAGCCAAATGAACTACAACCATAGTTCCACTCAGGCTTTCACTGATTTCAAAACCAGACCACTCAATCTTCGAGGATCTTAAAGCCACATCCAAAAGCTCACCCAATCCATGACCACACATGAGAAGGGCAAGTTTTCTGCCCAACCAAAACCACCACAAGGCCAATTTCAGGTGAAAAATCCTTCAACCATGGAAAATCCACAAGGTCAAGCCCAAGTTGTCACTACACTAAGAAGTGGCAAGGTGATTGACAAGACCATCAAGACATACCTCCAATTCCAAAGCCAAAATCCATCCCAGAAATCCACTAAAGAGCCTGAAACAACTGAGCCTGAATGTGAGAAAGAGGAACCGAGCCCATGATTGAACAAGAACCAGAGCCATCAAGGGAAGAAGAACCCTCGTGTTCTATTCCTGCTCCTTTTCCTCATAGACTCAAAACTGCACAGAAGTTGAATAATCAGCCAAAAATTTACGAGCTCTTCAAGCAAGTAAAAATCAACATCCCACTTCTGGATGCAATCAAACAGGTTCCATCTTATGCCAAGTTTCTGAAAGACTTGTGCACAGTCAAGAGAAGCCAGAATGTTCAAAAAAGAGCCTTCTTGACAGAACATGCCAGTGTCTTGCTTCAACACAAAACCCTCCAAAATACAAAGATCCAGGGTGTCCGACTGTGTCGTGTGTCATTGGAAATTTTAGAATCGAACAAGCACTGCTAGACCTTGGAGCAAGTGTCAATTTGCTCCCATTCTCTGTTTACCAGCAATTGGGTCTGGGAGAACTCAAACCCACAAGTGTCACACTTCAGTTCAGACAGATCTGTCAAAATTCCTAGGGGTATTGTTGAAGATGTACTTGTCCAAGTGGACAACTTTGTATTCCCTGTTGACTTCATCGTCTTAGATACTCAGCCAGCAAAACATTCAGAGAATCCAATCCCGTTATTCTTGGTCGACCCTTCCTAGCAACTTCAAATGCACTAATCAATTGCAGAATGGGGTCATGAAATTAACCTTTGGAAATATGACTCTTGAGCTGAATATTTTCAATGTTGCCAAACACCCAGGAGAGGACAAAGAAGAAAGAGAAATAAATTCCATTGAGTCTTTGGTCCAGGACCATCTGAATAACACATTATGTGAAAATTCCACTGAACTTTCTTTGTCAGAATCCATCACATCTGAAACAATAGATGATGATCCAAAGAATTGCCCAACTCATGCTGTTAATACATGGGCCCCCAAATTCGAGGAACTTTCACCAAGTGGCACAAAGCCACTCTCATCAAGTGACAAGCCACCAAAGCCTGAATTGAAACCTCTCCCATCTGACCTCAAATATGCATTCCTAGGAGAGGACGAGTCATTCCCAGTGGTAATTTCATCTAAGCTCACAGACTTGCAAGAGTCTAAACTGATTGAAGTTCTTAAAAGCCACAAAAGCACCATTGGGTGGACCATCGCTGACTTGAAAGGTATAAGCCCGTTAATCTGCAATCATGCCATATACCTTGAAGAGGACTCAAAACCCTCTCGTCAAATGCAGCGACGACTGAACCCTCACATGAAGGAAGTCGTAAAGGCAGAGGTGTTAAAGCTCTTAGATGCCGGGATAATCTTCCCCATCTCCGATAGCAAATGGGTTAGTCCAACCCAAGTTGTGCCTAAAAAGTCTAGAGTCACAGTGGTAAAAAATGATGCAAATGAACTGGTACCAACTAGAGTCGTCACAGGATGACGGATGTGTATTGACTACCGAAAACTCAATTTGGTGACTAGAAAAGACCACTTTCCTCTTCCCTTTCTTGACCAGGTTCTAGAGAGAATTGCAGGCCATGAATTTTACTATTTCCTGGATGGGTATTCTGGATACAATCAAATTGAGATAGCACTCAATGATCAAGAGAAAACCACATTCACATGCCCCTTTGGCACCTTTGCATTCAAAAGGATGTCTTTCGGGCTTTGTAACGCTCCTGCAACATTTCAAAGATGCATGTTGAGTCTATTCAGTGACATGGTCGAGAAATTTTTGGAAGTGTTCATGGATGACTTCTCTGTGTATGGTGACTCATTTGATTTGTGTCTGGCCAACCTAGAAAAAGTGTTGAT
Organism: Ilex paraguariensis; assembly: GCA_963454935.2. Classification (NCBI taxonomy): domain Eukaryota; kingdom Viridiplantae; phylum Streptophyta; class Magnoliopsida; order Aquifoliales; family Aquifoliaceae; genus Ilex; species Ilex paraguariensis. The sequence continues at coordinate 247,359 of CAUOFW020000137.1, read as the reverse complement.
AAGATGTCAAGAAGCCAATCTGGTGCTTAATTGGGAAAAATGCATTTTATGGTAACACAAGGCATTGTCTTAGGTCACATTGTGTCGTCTGAGGGCATGAAAGTTGACAAGGCCAAAATAGATCTGATTGGAAATTTGCCTGCTCCCAAGACTGTAAAGGATGTCTGATCATTTCTGGGACATGCAGGTTTTACAGGAGATTCATAAAAGATTTCAGTACCATAGCTAAACCCATGTGTCATCTCCTAAGTCAGGACGTAATCTTTGACTGGAATGAAACATGCCAAAAAGCTTTTGATAAGCTTAAAGGCATGTTAATTTTTGCCCCAATAATGCAACCCCTGACTGGACTACCTTTGAACTAATGTGTGATGCAAGTGACTATGTTGTAGGTGCTGTGTTGGGTCAACGAAAAGATAAGAAACCACATGTGATTTACTATGCAAGTAAAACTTTGAATGATGCTCAAATGAACTATTCGACAACTGAAAAAGAATTACTTGTCGTAGTCTTTGCTTTGGAAAAAATTTGTTCTTATCTTGTTGGTTCTTCTGTTACTGTATTCACTGACCATGCAGCACTGAAATTTCTGCTCACAAAAAAAGATGCTAAACCAAGGCTCTTGCGATGGATACTCTTACTTCAAGAGTTTGACTTGGTCATTAAGGACAAAAAGGGTGTTGAGAATGTGGTGGCAGACCATCTGTCCAGGTTAACTTACGAATTTCACGAGGATGGAATGTCAATCAATGAAAAATTCCCCGATGAACAACTGTTCATAATTGATGAGACCCATGGTACGCTGATATTGCTAATTTTCTTGCTACTAGAACACTCCATCCGTCCTTTTTCCCCACGGACAAAAAGAAATTTTGAGAGAGGTTCGCAATTTATTTTGGGAAGATCCGTACGTATTTAAGTACTGTAAGGATCAAATCATAGGACGTTGCATCCCCACAAAGAAAAGCAAATAGGTAATAGCATTTTGTCATTCCGAAGCATGTGGTGGCCATTTTTCATCTAGAAAAACCACTGTGAAATCCTGCAGTGAAGATTTTATTGGCCCACACTTTTCAAAGATGTCCATGCTTTTTGTTTAACTTGTGATAGATGTCAAAGGTTGAGAAATATTTCAAAAAGAAACATGATGCCTCTAAACCCCATTCTGATAATTGAAATTTTTGACTGTTGGGGCATCGATTTTATGGGACCATTTCCCCCCTCCTTTGGCTATCTATACATTTTGGTAGCCGTAGACTATGTATCCAAATGGGTTGGGCCAATTCCATGTCGGAATAATGATCATCAAACGGTGATCAAGTTTTTAAAAGAAAATATTTTATCCCGATTTGGAATCCCAAAATCCATCATAAGTGATGGAGGTGCTCATTTTTGTAATTGACCTTTCTGGAATCTGATGAAAAAATATTTGATTTTTCACAAAATTGAAACTCCATACCATCCACAAACTAGTGGACAGGCTAAATTGGCTAATCGGGAGATCAAATTAATTTTAGAAAAAATGGTAAATCCAAGCCACAAAGATTGGTCGTCAAGACTAACTGATGCACTCTGGGATATCGTACTGCTTTTAAAATAATTTTGGGCATGTCTCCTTACCGATTAGTCTATTAGAAGCCTTGTCACCTACCTGTGGAATTGGAACATAGGGCATACTGGGCTATTAAGACAATGAACTTTGACATGGACAAAGCCGGACTAGCAAAAAAACTTCAGATTAACGAATTGGAGGAATTAAGAAATGAAGCATATGAAAATGCTAAGATTGCAAAATTCAGGATGAAAATTTTTCATGACAAGAACATAGTGCGAAAGTCTTTTGAACCTGATCAAAAAGTTCTGCTTTTCAATTCAAGACTACTCCTTTTTCCTGGTAAGTTGAAATCAAAATGGACTGGACCATACATTGTCAAAAAAGTGTTTGAACATGGGACAGTGGAAGTGGAGAACCCATCAAATGGTAATATATTTACCGTCAATGGTCAGCGATTGAAACCCTTTGTGGAGGCCTTCGTCAAAAACGTGGAGACCATTCTTTTAATGGATCCAGAACAGTGCTTTGAGAAAAATGCCTGCCCACACAAAAAGGGGCTGGGTCAGGGAAAATCCGGTCTGACCCGAACCACACCACCGCCTTTATAAGGCCCCCACCCACTTTTCCTCTATTTCCACGCACTTCTGTCCCTTTCCATTTTGTTTTCTTTCTTCTTCTTCTCTACTGTTACAATCCTCTGGAATCACAACCCATCTTCCAACAACATCATGACCATACTACCTGAAGACCCCATCCTTTGTCTCATAATCTGTGTGTGTTTACTCTATTTGTACATGGCTATGCTTCTTCTTTCTGCACTCAGAATCAAGGGTTTTCATTCTAACCTAGATCTATAATGAGATGTTTGATTTGTGTATTTTGCTTGTAGGTTTTGGCTAATGAACAAGATCTCTACCATTCAACCTCATCTCCAAAGCTCACCAGATCGGTAAATTTGAAACATTGGGGACAATGTTCAGTTTAGGTTGGGGGGAGAGAACTACAGTTCATATGTGGCCGTAGAAAATTTTTAAATTTATGTTGTTGCTGTTGCTGTTCTTGATCAGATTGTGTACCATATTTTGACTACCATGTTTTGCATTTTGATGGTTATGTTTTGTGGGTCATCTTTGATCGTCTTTGTGACTAGTAGACGTTAAAGAACCAAATAGTGAGTCTTAATAGTATAAAAAGCATGGATGTTAAACTTTTTTGGTTTAGTTTAGGAGTTCTACGCACATTCCTTCTGATGTGCACACTATGATCATGAGAAAAGCAAGATTGGTAAGAAAGAATGAGATTCGAGAACAACAAGCGAAACCCCTGTGCAGCCAAAGCACCTATGCTAAACGCCGTCGTGGCAAAAGACTTGGTGCCTGTAAACAGTGTGGTAGATACTTTCACGAGAAGAGATATAAATAGTGTTTTGAACCAATTTTTGGTCATGCACTCAATCGATTAGACTGGATAGTGAATGGGAAGAGTAAGAATTATCCTGACACGTCATCCTATTCCGGTACTTTGCTTAACCGGTTTGTGAGACAGGAAATTGGGAGAGTTACTGGTTGTTCAAATGGCACGGAGACAGATGAAGACTTGGATTAGAATAGTTGAGATGAAAGCCAAGGGTCTGAATTTTCGTAAAAAAAGTGTAAATTTTTTTTTGTTTTCTACAAACTCTTTTGATTGAAATGAAAACATGGGCCGAGTAAAGGAATGTCCCAAAATACCAACCTTGAGTGTGGGTAGGGATTTGTCCTAAGACACCATGAATTTTTGGTTCAAACTTGAATGTTTTGCCCTCTTTTTATTATGCATAATGTAGAGCAGAAACATTTTGAAAATTTTTTTGTTGTAATTCCACTTTCAAACTCCAAGTGACGTTCGAACGTCGCTTGCTTACAGTACTTAGCCTTTGATGAAGTCTCTGATGGAAACTCAAAGTACTGGGAGTTCAGTCCATTCGAACGCTAATAGAACGTTTGAACATGATTAACGTTTAAATGCCAATAGCACGTTCGAACGACAGGAGCTTATAGTACTTTGGTCTCTGACATAACTCAAAAGTACTGGGAGATCTCCACGTTCGAACGATATTTTAAAATCCTTCATACTACGTTCAAACGTTCCTCCTCAGACTATAAATACCTAGATCATCTTGCTCAGTTAAAAATTCTCAAAAAACTCCAAAATCCTCTAAACCCTAGGACCCCTTTTCACTCCCCAGCCCTCAATACTCCACTCATTCCTCATTTCCACCACAAATCAACCACCCAAAAGCTTTTCCACATCAAAAATCCCCAATTTTCACCAAATAACCAAGACTTTCCTCACCCTCTCAAGCTCAAAATTGAGAAACACACCATACCTAGGGTTAAGCTTCCTCCCAGGCGCACTCCACCAGTAACCCTAGAACCCAACTTTGTAGAAGTGGTCATTGAAGAAAGAAAAGGGAAGCAAAGAAAGAAGAGGTACTTGAGGGAGTGGGTGTGGCACTTGAGGAATGGCGGAGATGCCATTGTTGACTTGGTGAGGGAGTTCTACTCCAACGCCGAGATCATCAACGGTGCAATCCGAACATATATACGAGGCACTCACATAGACGTAGATAAGGCATGTATATTGGAGGTAAGGAGAGAGATGCCTCGGGTACAAAACCCAATGTACCCGCCAAAGAAGAATGTAGCGTTGAATGTGGTTGGAATGGAGTTGATGGGGCTGACTGATTTTTCATGGGGAGGGAGGAAATTTTTAAAACAAGGAGAGCTCACCAACAAGTACAAAATGCTTAATTTGATTACGGTGGCGAACCTAGCCCCCATAGGAAGAAAAAAAATGAGATTTTGCCCGGGATGGCACGTTTGCTCTATGCACTAAGGCGAGGGCATGGCATCGACCTCCCCTCGTTGATTTTGAATGAAATGAAGAAGGGGGTGGATGCAAAGAGGAGTGCACTCCCATTTGGCACACTTATGACTGAGATATGCACCGACAATGGGGTGAGGGTAAGGCTGAAAATGGAAATCCAAAAGCCAATGGGGCTGCTGAACAAAGGGTTGTTCAAGAAACGCCTAGGGCATAGTGGCGCCTCGGCGACTAGGCAAGAGATGCCCCCTCCTTAAGGAATCAATGAGGTGTAGAAGGAGTTGGATGCTAAAGAAGAGAGAGAGATGGAGACAGAGAGAGAGCAGCCAGATCAAGCAGGCCCTAGCATGACCACCCGATGTTCTCTACGGGACATCATGTTTAGCATTGAAGCAAAGCAGGATGAGATCCTGAGGCTTTTGAAGGGTGGAGCTGGTGGTGCTCGTGGAGCTAGTGGTGCTAATGGAGATGGAGGAGATGATTGATTATTTCTGTTCTTGAGGGGGAGTAGTTGATTTATGTTCTTGATTGTTGGTTGTTTGTTGTTTCTTCTTTGAATAGTTCTGGGAAATTTCTACACTATTGTGGAGGAGTGTCTTTTGATAATTCTTTTGTGATTATTGGGGATACTTGTACTTATGGGGGATGCATATTTCCTTTTAGAGTTGATTGTGGATAGTTGAAGTTATGTTTTGAATGGATGAATTGCATCATTGACATTATTGTAAACACATTATCCTTTATGGAATGAATGATTCAGTTTATCATTTTTATTTGTTTAAAATGCATGTATAGGATTAGCACTGTAATTCTTGTTAATGACGAAACAAATGTGGATGTTAAGATTGCTTATGAAAAATGACTAAGCACATGATCGGTTTGACACCTCAACTTAACAACCAAGACGTAAAACCTCATTTTTTGGAACCTCGATACTATCTCTATGATTTAATTGTCAAATGTATATCAGTGTGAGTGATTCTTGAGGAATACAGTGATCAGACTCGAAATGGAATCGCTATATAACTAACATTCCTTAGAACACTCGAAATAATCAGTGGAGAAGACAAAGAAAACCATGGTAAGTCTTAAGCTTTACAGTGCTTTTTGAGAGGATATCAACAATTACTCAAGGTAAACTCTTTCACTTCTAATCTCTTTCAATAATCTCATTAAACTTGCTTTGATTGATGCAACTAAAGTGATCTATTTTCATAACCCACGGGGAACTTTTGCATACATATATAGATATGCATATACTTGTGAAAGGATCTCAGTCCATCTTTGGATCGACTTTGAGCCTTAACTAATTCTTTTACAAAAGTATATCTCTAGTCAGCCATGCTTGAGCCTTAAATGAATGAATTCTTTTTCAATCGTGTAATGACCAAAGCCACAAAAGCATACATTTACCATACCTTGCTATCTAATTTCTTGCACCCTTTTGCAAATCAATATGATAACAGAAAGGCAAGAAAAATAGAAAAGAAAAAGGTGGCTACTGTTTAATAAAAGGAAAATCGGTGTAGCCAACCGAAAGAAAAAAAAAGATACTGTGAGACAGGGAATTCCCAAGAAAGTGAAAAATGAGAAAAATGAAAGAAAGAAATCCCATTCCCAGGCAAAATTTCGAGAAACTAGAAGAAGGTGTGAAATACTATGTAAAAAGATAGCATTTGATCACCATTGATGTTCTTTCATTAGCCACTGACCTCTAGCCCCATTACAACCTACAAAAAGCCCTAGGTGATCTCAAGTGTGATGCATATGTGTATTATCTACTACAAGTAGGGTGTGTTAACTAGAATTTCTCTATTTGCATCAATATTCTTCCATGAGATTATGCCAAGGATAAGTCTGTTTTTCTCAAAACTTCACTCTTATACTAATGATGTATGAGATTTTTCGACTGGCCATCTTCTGATCACATGCAACTTTTGAGAGATATGTCACTATAATCGGAGCGATTTGTTTTGTTGAGAGCATTCCTAGAGAGGTTTTTGAAATAAAAGCTATCCAAGGAAGGTGGAAAAAGGGAATGATTGTTATATACCAATTCTTGTTTCCAGTATGACCATCCTACTACTCAAGGAATTCTAAGTGCTGATGTGACAGGTGCTAATTTTCGCATACAATGAGTACCAATGGAAAAGAAATGTAGGGAAAAGTCACGATTGAGGGTTGAGTGTCTCAATGACCATAATGCTTATTCATTTTTAGCCAGCAATCTCACATATACACTTGTTCAACTGAAGTTTGTGGGTAGCTTCACTGAAAACCCTCACGAGACAACACTCGTCCACTAGGGTAAACCTAGCAGTTCAACGGCTTGTTGCATAAGCTAAATGCAACCGGATGACCTACGAAAAAGGCATTAAGAATAGATTTACCTTTCATTGTTATTGTATTACTATAGACTAGCAATATTTAGGTTAGAGGGTTTTATTCATGCGTAAAGTTAACAATTTTTACTATGCCCTTTTGGACTAATTATGGTTTGATGGAGTTTAAGTAATGACATTTCAGGTCCTAAAGAGAACAAAGACTCAAGAAAAAAAAATCACACTTGAATGTAACAGCAACACAATAGGGAATAAAATTGCAGAAGGTTGGAACAAAGAAAGAACGTTCGAACGTCAACCCACGTTCGAATGTCCTCTAAAATCCTGCCAAGACTAGCTGCTAAGACATGGCGTGTTGAAGTCAACAAAGGGAAAATGTTGAGGTACTTGAGTACCACGTTCAAACGCCAACTCACGTTCGAACGTCCTCTGGAATCCTGAGAAGACAACACCACTGGAACCTGGCATGTTGCAGTAAAGAAAGAAGAACCATAGAACATAAGTACTTGAGTACAACGTTCGAACAAGGGTCCACGTTCGAACGTTGTCTTGAGTGACTAAGACACAAGATTTTGATTTATAAGCACTCATACAATGAGTAACACCCATCAATGATTTGGTTTTATAATAAAACAAATTTTATTTCAAACGATCATTTGGTGGATTTTTTTGTCAATTGATGGATTCAGTATACCTTGGCATTGCATTGTGTCATGGGAGTCGGTGATGACTTGGGCTTAAGTGCATGAGTGAGTATCATCTCATTCCATGGCATGACATGGTTGCATTCCACATTTAATGCATATTCTTGTATGGAATGATTGTTAAATGTTGTTTGTTGCTTATACACACCACATATGCATCTAAGGTGGGGAGTAGCCTCTGTAGGGATTATTCTATTGGGCATTGGCTCACCCTATACGGGAAAATATTTCAGGTGGGAGAGATACACCGGTGGATGGCTCCAATTTGGACCCTCATGTTTGAAGAAAGCCGAATGTGGCTTTATTTTGTGTTAATGTAAAACATTTGTGGAAATAATATTTTGGGCATGTAATCTTTTGCAAATAATTGTAATAGAACTTATATAGACTATTGTTAAACTAACCTTGCATGTTTTGATATAAATATGGATAATTGGACCCGGTGTGACCAATGTTTACTTATAATTGGACCCAGTGTGGTCATTGTTGAATATTGGACCTCGGATGGGTCTTGTTATTATGTGATTTCACAAGTTGAGTTTTGGGTAGAGCTTCCCATAAAAGGAGACTCTGCCCGAATTTTGTCAAAATTATGGTTCCCGGTAAATGGGGCACAATGGCGTGATATCGAATTACTCAGTATCCACGGGTATTCCGCAGGTTGATGGGTAATCAACGGACCCCCGGATTTTAGGGCGTCACAATGATAATCTCCTATCCCCTTTACTCAAATTTTAAGCATGAGGGAGTGGGTGGCCAATGTAGAGAGAGGGAGTGGTTGGAAAAGAATAGAAGGACCATGCCTTAATAGATTTTCTAAATTTTTGTGGACAACCTCTCTCCAAACACTTCAAGTTAGCCACTCATGCTAAGAGAGATGAGGATGGACAAAAATAGGGACTACACACATAATTTTAGATCAAAAAAGTTTTAGAGAGAGAAGATTCAAGGTAGAAAATGAAGTTCTAGAGAGAGAAAGTTGGGTTTTATATTTTCCTTCACCATTTCCATTGTAGTAAACTCTATTTTACTTGTAATCTTTCCCTCTTGCACTCTAATCTCTTTTAATCAAGTTGTGATCATGTTTAGCTAAGTTTCTTGGAGTTCATTTTTATATTTTTGTTTTGTCTTTTCATGCTTTACATTTTGGGTATGAATGTCTTTTCTCTTGTAGTTTAAAATCCGTCTTACATTAATATAAGTTCATGTTTTATTTCACTACCATGTTTCACTACTTCTTGTTTGTTCTTACTTTTACCATGGATAGCTAAAATTTTAGTTGCCTAAACCAAGAGGGACTTCCTCTTGGGTATGTGAAATCGCTCTCTTTCATTCTTCCTCGTAACGTAAAGCATTTGGTTTGACTAGATTGAGTGCAGATGTAGTTGTGGACTTTTGATACAACGTAGAATTGTCACGGGGTATGCTCTTCTCCAACACAACTACACTAGTCTCTCACTTCCTATGAATCAATCAAACATTCAAGACACCATTGGTTGAATGAAATGAGTTGATTTGACATTCCCATTAGAATGACCTACATGGATTAGCCAACCTTGCTTTCTTAACTCATAACTCACCAAATTTCAAATCACGAGATTTCCAATTTTCACTTTTTCAAACACTCTTCAAAAACACCCAACCTTGCCTTCCTAGAGGAGATGACCTTGGAATACTCATTCCAAGTAAAACACGACATTACAAGTCTCTCTACACTTGTGGGGCAATTTTGCACACACACACATTTTTGTTCATCCGCACACAATTGTCCCACTTCTTGTATTGAACTCGAGTGGAGAGGGACACTCACCAATTTCTATAAGCCATATACATACAATCAGATTCAAGTTGGAAGTTAGGGAAAACGATCAAGCATTTTTTGCTTCATTGTTGGGGAAGGCTAAGCGTCAAATTTGAAGGTGACTTGGGGACAACGGAGGTAAGTCCCATGATTCTCATCACGAGCTGAGGTACGTTGCTCCTTTGTATATATTTATGTATAAATTTTAAATTTTAATTTTTGTATTTCCATGTGGGGACGTGATAATCAAAATAGACCAGCGAGATGGGCCCTAGGAACAAATATGAATATAGATCAAGACCCACCCGAGGTTGCCGGAGACAATTTTAGGGACGATGGTGCTAATAATCCGAGGGGCAGGGGAGTACAAAATCCCCGAGTGCCAAACCCCTAAGTGCGATTCCCCCTCCAAAAAATGAAAGAAATAATCTCCCTACTGATCCTGCAATGAGATCAATGAGAGATTATCTCTTACCTATCAAAGCATCACCCCCTCATGCATACTTCTAACTGTGGATGCCCATGGCTTCCTTGTTAAACCGGGCATGTTGCAATTACTTCCTCAATTCCATGGAGTGGAACAAGAAAATCCTTACGTACACATTTAGGAATTTAAGGAAATAGTTGGAACATTCATTTCAATTCATGCCGTGGAAGACATGGCACACATTAAATTATTTCCCTTTTCCCTCAAGGACAAAGCAAAAACTTGGTTGAACTCGTTGAAACCCCGCTCGATAAGTTCTTGGGCATAAATGCTATCCGAATTTCAAACAAACAAATTCAAAATTTGTTGAAAAAAACCAAATGAGTAGTTCTACCAGTGTTGGGATAGATACAAGGACTTGTTGCACTCCATTCCACATCATGGATTTGAACCATGGCAATTTGTTAGTTTCTTCTATGAAGAAATTACATTGGACCACCAACAATTTATTGATATGATATGATGTACAATAGAGAGTTTTTGAGTATGGATCCCGATGAGGCCCTCGGGTACTTTAACACGTTGGCAAAAAATGCCCAATCTTGAGATATCACAGATCCCACCTATATGTCAAGGTCCTCTATAAGAAATACACCAAGTGGAGGAGGGATGTATAACTTACGTGTCTAAGAAGACTTGCTTGCCAAGATAACAAAACTATCCCGTAAGGTGGAGAGCTTAGAGGTGAATAGGAGGCATGAGGTGTCTGATTAACCTTAATTATTATGTAAATTAAAATGGTTAAATAATTTAATTAAATAAGATAAAATAGTCAAAAATTATGAATTTGGGTTTGTGCATAAGTTAGGGTTTTATGTGTGTACTGTCTGAAATTTTAGTGTTTTGTGCGGAATTGCCAAAAGTTGGGAGGAGCAATCTGTCAAAGCTTGAATCAAAAAGGGAGGCAAATATAATTTAAAGAATGGAACATGCAATAACACTATGGAACCACCACCATTTTCCAGCAAACCAGCACTGTCCAGACAGTGGTGGTGGTGGCGTCTGGACGATCATCTTAGGTGGTTCAAGATTATCCTTCCACCTCCAGCTTCCTCTGTGGCCTATAAATAGACCCTGAGATCCTTCTTAACCTGGTGTTACAAAGCTGGGAAAGAAAGGGAGCTCCAGAGACAATCCAAAGTAAAGAAAAGAAAAGAAAAGAAAGAAAAGAAGAGAGAAAATAAGAAATCCGGAGTGAAACCCTGCCGACCTACTCTCTAGCCAAAAATCTGTTATATCTACATTTCTGTTATGCCTTTTGACTTGGAGAATTGAACTTCTTCCACCTTTGTGTCTTAACTGATATGAAGGGTGGTTGTATTTCAATTATTCCTTGGGAAAGGAGTGTCCATATTTTGTTTAGTTGTAATGAAAACTCACCCGCACTTCTTACTTGTTTATGGCAATGGAGTTTGAGTAGCTTACTTATACCCTTTAGTGAGAGGTAAACATATGTATATTATTGGTTAAGTGATGGAAATGCCATTGTTTTATTATGCTTTTTTATATATATCTCCCTAAAATGATGGATAGCTATATTTATAATATGCTTACGATTACGAACACCGAGCGGTACTTAATATTCTATACCATACTATCTACCTATTATATACTTCATGCATAATACAGTGACGTATGTAATTGGGTGTTACATAAAATTCGATTGATTGGTTATAGACGGGTTAAGTCTCAACATAGCCAATGTCACCTTACAACAATTAACTTCCAAGTCACTCGAAAGTCAGCCGGTAGGTTTGATGTATATAAATCATAACACATCAACTGTTTAGGTTAGTTGGTGGTATATGTGACAATTGACTAATCCAAGTAAACTAGAAGGTCAATCATTCAAGAGGATCACTTGAATTACTCAATTGATAATATTATATTATGTATCAGTTAAACAACCCTAGTAATCCATAAGGTCAAGCCATTTAGGTTATTCATCGGACAACTATGTATCATGCAATAGTTAAATATATTTAGTGCACCAGAAGGTCAAGCCATTTAGTTGGAACACCTTAGATACTCAACCGGCAGGTTAATGATTCACTGATGACCTAATTCTGGGCTACGTATTGAACTGAAAGCACTTAACCAATATAACGCAGATGGGATCCTTAAACTAACGGGTACCTTTCATATTATTGTCTTTCAATAGCTTACTTCCATATTTTATTTACTTAGACTAGTTATCAATCTAAGCTCACATCACAAGCTATCTTAATTTAAACTGCTTTAACAAAAACTTCATTGTTCTTATTTTAAATTCCAATTATTAAAAATCTTTGTGCAATCGATCTTGGACTTAACTGAGAAAACTACAATTCGACCACTTATACTTGGGTGTATGATATAAAACAGGTCGAATTAGTGTCCAATGTCACAAAGGCCGAGGAATCTTGCTCAATATATGAGAGTATTGAGCACTCTATTGTGCAGTTCCCAAACATTCTGGCACTCAAAGAAGTATACCATGAGTAAGTGAATGCATTTAACCAAAGTAGGCAGTCATGCTCTCCACACACCCACCCAACTTTAGTTGATCCACTTCATTGTCACCTCCCATTCCACCCAAGCAAAATCAATCATATTATGGTCATAGTCCATCATTTAGCTCCCAATACCCTCTGTCCAATCTACAAGAGTTTTTGTAAAACCCACCTCAACAACTAGTTGGTCAACAAAGACCACCCAATTCGCCCACATACCAACCCCTCACAAAAGAAATTTGGAGGATGTAATGCATCAATTCATTTCGAGTCAAACCATAATCAACAATCAAAATGCCGTCACTTTTAATGACATTCAGATACAAATCACTAAGTTGACTAATGCTATGGGGTCTTTTCCAACAAGAAAAAGGGAAATTTCCCGCTCAACCCCAAGAAAATCCGAAAGGTCAACATGTGATTGCATCGTAGGATGCCACTATAGAGAGTTTTAAGCAAATCAAGGCTATCACCACCCTTAGGAGTAGCAAGGAAATAGATAAAACCATTTAACCTAAAGTCTCACCCAAAGCTACTTTGAAAAATGAAAAAGAGACTAAGGGTAACTCCGAAGAGGGTGTAACACTTGAGAGCCAAAGATTGTTGATTTGAATGTGCATGATTGTCCTATCCCGGATCCTTTTCCCCAACATTTGAAGGCACTTGCTAAAATTTCTAACTATTATGATATCCTTGAAATGTTTAAGCGGGTCAAGATCAACATTCCTCTCCTCGACACCATCAAGCAAATTCCCTCTTGTGGAAAAATATTGAAAGACTTATGTACCGTGAAGAGGAAGTTGAATGTGCACAAGAAAGCCTTCCTCACCAAGCAAGTGAGTTCCATCATGGCGACAAACACCCCACGAAGTTCAAGGATCCTGACTATCCTACCATTGCCATCGCCATTGGGAATTGCTATGTGCAGCAAGCATTGCTAGACTTTGGAGCTACCTTTATATTGGTTAAATACTGGGAATGCCACCTTACCATAGTTAAATTTTCCTGTCACTTGGAAAGTCAACTGGTAGGTCTAATGATTATTAAACCATAACACAACAACTTCTTTGGTTAGCTGGTGGTATACTTATATTAAACCATAACACAACAACTTCTTAGGTTAACTGGTAGTACACTTGACAATTGACTAATCCTAGTAAACTAGAAGGTCAAGCCATTCATGAGGATCACTGGAATTACTCAATTGACAATATTATAGTATGCATCAGTTAAACAACTGTAATAATCCAGAAGGCCAAGCCATTCAGTAGGATCATTTAGGTTATTAATCTAACAACTTTTATATTCTGTATCAGTTAAACAACCCTAGTAATCTAGAAGGTCAAACCATTCAGGAGGATCATTTAGGTTATTAATCTAACAATTGTACCATGCAACAGTAAAACATCCTCAGTGCACCAAAAGGTCAAGCCATTCAACTGGAACAGTTTAGATATTCCACCAATAGATTGATGATTCATTGATGACATAACTCCAGGCTACATAGTAACACCCAATTACGTACATCACTATATCATGCATGAAGTTCATAATAATAGATAGTATGATATATAATATTGAATACCGCTAGGTGTTCATAACCATGAGCATATTATAAATATAAATAGAGCATAATAAAAAACATTAGCATTTCTATGATTTAACCAATATTTTACATATGTTCACCCCTCACTGAAGGGTATAAGTAAACTACTTACGCTCCATTGCTATAAACAAGCAAGAAGTGTGAGTAATTCTCATTATAATAGTAAATAAAATATAGGCACTGACACTTCTTTCGCAAGGAACAATTGAAATAAAACCACCCTTAATATTAGTTAAGACACAAAGGTGGCAGCAGTTCAATTCTCCAAGTAGAAAGACAATAGAAATGTAGAAATACTGAATTTTGGCTGGAGAGTAGGACGGACTAGATCTTGAATTGTTCTACGACTTTCTCTCTTTTTCTTCCTTTCTCTCTCTCTTTTTTCTCTCTTTTGAACTTCCTCTGGAGCTCCCCTCCCAACCGGCTTCTTTAGATAAAGGATGGTCACATATTTATAGGCAAGAATCAAGCAGAAGGAGGAGGATGAGTTCAAACAACTTATTTAATGATATTAATTTATATATTTAATTAGGGTTAATCAATCATTTGCTTTGTTGATGCATAGATATGGCGTAACACACAAGGTGTCCACCACTTATCACCCACAAACTAATGGCGAAGCCAAGTTGGCCAATAGGGAGATAAAGAGCATATTTGAGAAAATGGTTAACCCAAATTGCAAAGATTAGTCACTCGTTGACCGATGCCTTGTGGGTTTACCGCACTACTTATAAGACCATTCTTGGTATGTCTCTATATCGGCTAGTCTACGACAAGGCTTGTCACTTGCTGGTGGAGATGGAGCACAAGGAATATTGGGCCATAAAAACCTTGAATTTCAACCTGAGACTAGCTGGGGAACATACAAAGTTAGAGTTAAATGAATTGGAGGAAATTTGCAAAGATGCATACGAGAGCTCTGGAATTCCCAAGGAAATGGCCAAAATTTCCATGACAAATCCATTTGGAGAAAAATATTTTTGAGCCCAGCCAAAAAGTGCTCTTGTATAATTCTCTCCTCTCTATTTTCCAAGGAAAAGTCCGATCGAGCTAGGATAGCCCCTACATTGTCAAGATGGCCTACCCACACGGAGCCGTAGGCATAGAAAACCCTAAACAACTTTATTTTTCTGGTCATCATTACTCTAGCGATCTTTTACTACTCTAATTCAATGTTAACTTCAGTGCTTGTTTCGTCTTTGAATTCATTTTACTAGATACCTTATATTCTCATTGTTTTCTCTACAGTGTAGTCCAATATGCTTTTGTTTAAGAAATTATTTAAAGTCTTTGAACCATAAGGCAAATAAAAGAACTCAGAGGTAACTTTACGTATCACTTCAATCGCCTGAACATTCATGATTATTGAACCCCATGCCAGTTCAAGTAGGTAAGGTGATACGTGTTTGGACTTTAAGTCCACTCAGACTTTGGCATGCCAGCAATCCAAAAATACGCCAAACACGCGTCAACAAATTGCTTTTGTTGTGGCTGATTTTATTGCTTTATTTTTTATATACACTTGCAATAGCTCACACGCGCACAATGAGTTCAATGGAATGCTTGTTTAGTTTCTCTATTTGACATATTCATCGATTTGGTTGTGGTTGGTGGAATTGCGCTTGATAGAGGAATTAGACTGATTGATTGGACTGTTGGGTTTGATGTAGACATACACTAGATCACATGGAGTGCGAGCGAAGATAGAGGCGGGAACGCGAAAGCAGAAAAATTCTAAAAAATCTTAGAGCAAGATTACATTGAGAAAGTCATACTATATACATAAAAAGATTTAATAAAAATTAATAAAAATACAATTTAAATAATTAAATTTCATACACAAATATATAATAAATTATTTCATTTTTTTATTGTTGATTTGGTTTTTAAATCCCACATAGAAATAATATGGTGACAGATATAAAACAAAAGAAAAACATTAGAAGGCAGTTCTTCCTTGAGGGTTGTCCCACATCAGAAGGCTTCAAAATTGTGAAACCTCATAATGCCTATAAAATGAGTCTGTGGGTGATGAGCACATAAAATTGCATATTTGAAAGTCTCATTACATGCATTTTAACTCAACTTTTGCATTTAAGTACTTAGAGTTAGCCAAAGTTGTCAATAATGTTGAATTTTCGATGTTGCAGGTAATTATAGCATAAATAATGGAATTTAGAAACTTTACAACTATGTGTGAATGTGTGGTGAAGAGATGGACACATTACATGAGGATTTGGAGGCTTAAAAGTGAAAGAAATCAAGGAGGTATTGGTGTTTGGTAACATAGGCATCAACACCCACACCATTTTGTAGTAGTACCTCCATTTTCCTCCTTTTTGACAATGATCCACTTCGAATATGAGAACATACAAAACATGAAAGTTGTAGATCTAGATGTCTTCTATATTGTATTGAAATTGCAGCTCAATTTGACAATTGGATCAAAAGTTATGATGATTCTACAAAAATTGGTCCGCAGCAAAAATAGTACCGATACGTAGTCCCGGTACGGTTCTGCCTCTGGAGTTCGGGGTACCAGTACACAATACCAGTACTGTCTACTAAATAGCCCAAAACACCTACAAACCATGCTCCACTTGCTTGGGGATCCCACCATTGATTCCCCCATTTGTCCCCTGACATCCCTTACACATTTACATGATTCCTACACCCTTGTGGAAGACTTTGAATGCAATGACATTAATAGGGATGGGAGAGAAGGGGGCAGCCAGGAGAGTTGCAAGCTAGGCTTGTCTTAGCCTGTGCAATGCATCAACTCAGCCTCCTATGGATGGGAGGCTTATCACACACCTAGGGGGACCCTCATAGACGAAAATGCAGAGGTCTGACACTCCATATACTCAGCATTCACCAAGCATTGAAGTGTGGCTACCTAAGCTTAGAGAAGTCCAATGAAGAAGATGATGAATAATAGATAGAAAACTTAGATTTTTGTATTTTTCTACATACTTTCACTTGTAATTTATTGTAAGACTCTTGTAAGCTTCAATATTTACTTTTAATGTCATTTATTTCAAGTGCTTTGCAAGTTTAGTTACATGTTCTAGTTTCTACCATTAATGCTTCCAAGTTCTTCATTTTCATGCTTTAAAATGGATATTGTATTTCGTTCTTTATAGTTCAAGTTTTCCAGCATTAAGTTAAGTTCCATGCTTTATTTTTTTATTATGTCTTTCATTTACATTATTGTCTTAACTTAAGTATGAGTAACTAGAGTTTTAGTTGGTTAATCCAAGGGAGACCTCCTCTTGGGTTTGCCATTTCAACTCATTTTCTTTCCTCCTCTTGGTGTACGATGGTTCAATTTGACTGGGTTGAGAGTGGATGGGGTTGTGAGTCTTTAATATTCCGTAGGCCTGGTCACGGTTTATGCTTGGATCCTCACCATCTTGTCCCTAGCTTTCCACGAATCAATCATTCATTTATGCATCATTGGAGGAAGGTTTCGAGTTGAGTCGGGATTCCCATTGGAATGACCTCTTTGGATTAGCCAACACTTGTTTTATTCCATTTTCATCAAGAATACAACTCACCAAACTCAAAACTCAAAATATTTTACACTTTCCTTTTTTCACAACAAAATCACCTTCACACACTTGAACTTTCCTTCCCTGAGGAGACGACCTTGGAATACTTTTCCAAGTAAAACATGACACTCAAAAGACTCCTTGCGCTTTGGGAGCACTTTTGTTCACACACACATTTTGTTCATTCCATTTCATTTCATTCCACCATTATTCCGTTGCCCCTTTTCTGACATCATTTCGAGGGAGAGTGACACTCCTTTACACACACAAGTCATACATACACACATTTGAGGGTGATGTGCGGAGGTTAGGGACAACAAGGAAAAACATCAAGTAGTGGGCAACATAGTTATAAGCATCTCTTTGAATCCAACATCGATTCCAATGTATATGTGGGAATGAAATGGCAGTTATAAGTAGCAGTAGCACAACTATTCAATTTTCATTTAGTAATTGGGCCTCAATTTGAGGGGCCCATTGACAAATTTTGTTTGGGCTTAGGTATAACCCAATAATTAGTTCAAATTTTGATAATATTTTTGAGTGGATCTAAAAAATTTTCAATTCACAAATTATAAGTTTTGAATTGTAGATTCAACATTTTGAATTCTTGAATTTATGTCGAATCTGCTATAAATTCGTGAATTTGCATTTTGAGTGTGATTAACCCTAAATAATGCGTTGATGAATTAAGTTTTTAGGTTAAATGTGTGAGTGAATTAGGTTAAAATAACCAAGTTATTTGAAATTAGGTTAATGCAAAAATTTAAACTTTTGTAGGGTTCTATGCAGAATTATGCAAATTAAGGAGGAAGAAAATATACAAGCAAGGTCAAGAAGGGTAGGAAAGTTTAAATACCACACCAACACATCAAGAAAGAAGGCTTCCTACCATGAAGAAAATAGAGAAATCACATCGTCTGGATGGCGGTGGTGGCATCCAGACGATACCTAAACCCCCTTAAATCTCTCTCTTCACCCCATTGGTCCAGTGATGTAGCCAAGTCCTCCCATTGGCCAGGGATGTTCTACCATCTCAAAAGCCTTCACCAATGCCTATAAAGAGGTTGCTTTAGCTCTAGTTCATGGATTCACTGAGAGTTTAGTCCAGATAGTGAGGAAGGAAAGAAAGAGAGGAACAGTGAAGCGATGGCCTGCCATAATCATTTTCCAACCAGATTTCTCCTACTTCTACATTTCTATTCTATCCTTTTTGATTGGAGGGTTGAACCTCTCCCTCTTTTGTACCCTAGCAGATAATAAGAGGTGGTAGTGTTTCAGCTATTCATAAGGGAAGGATTTGTTTTGTATCTTGTTTCGGTTGTAATGAGATTATTTAACTTATGTTGCTTGTATATAGCAATGAGGCATTAGTAGTCTGTTTATAACCTTTGGTGAAGGGTGAACACATGTGTAATATTGGTTAAGTTATGGAAATGCCGATGTTTTACTTACACTTTAATGTTTATACCTCTCTTAATTGATGGATGATTATATTTATAATATGCTCATGGTTATGAACACCGAGCAGTACTTAATGCTATATACCATACTATCTATAATTATTACATACTTCGTGCATGATACATTGATGTACGTAGTTGGGTTTTATGTAACAGTCAGGAGATTGGTTATAGGCGGGTTAAGTCTTGCCATAGCCAATGCTTTTGATTCAATGTATAAACCGGAATTCATTCATCACTGAATCATCAACCTATCAATTGAATAACTTAAGTAAACCTTCTGAATGGCTTGCCTTTTGGTTTACTAGGGTTATTTAATTAATGAATGATGTAGAGACCTTCCGACAAACAAATCAATTGTTGTGTTATGGTTCAATATACATCAAACCTATCGGTTGACTTTCCAGTAAAATGCAAGTTAATTGTTGTAAGGTGGCATTTCCAATAACTAAACAATATAATGCGTGTTGAATCCCCGAACTGAAGGGTACACTTTTTTTATTGTCTTTCCAAAGTTTTAATTAAGTATTTATTTAATTGTTCTATACTCACACCACAAGCTATTTGTGACGCCCCTAAAACTGGGGGTACCATTGACTACCCGTCAACCCGTGAAACTACTCGTGATTGTCACACAACTCGACGTCACGTCTATAACATTCCCTTAACTGGGATTATAACCCACATGCATAACCCGTGTACATTTTATCATTTGATCCAACCGTGGTCTAATGTACCGCATTTCATACTCCATTATAGTCCATTTACATCATTTGGAATAAAGGACACATAGCTCAAAAGCATTGCAAAACAGCTCTAAAATTTTAGATTTTTGGAACGCCTACCGGTAGGGCATACCGGTAGGGTGAGCTTCCTAGAAAATTCCTACCGGTAGGATTTGCCTATTGGAAAATTTCTACCGATAGGCTGTACCAGTATGGTTTGCCTACTGGACAAAGTTGTACCGGTAGGCTTTGTCCAGTTTTGCCTGTTTCACCTATTTTCAATTTCTAATCCATTTCAATCCCTCCACCACCATCCAAAACATGCTTAATAAGGTTTTTCACATAAAACCTAATATATACAAGTTATATTACAGCAACCTCATACAGTTATATACCCAAAACATAATTTTTACAATAATTTTACAAAAAAATGAATTCAAGGCCACAAGTCGGCCTTTCTTCATCACTAGGGCCCTGAATGAGAGCAATTTGCCAGAGTATATCCCGCACCTGAAATATTTTCCGGTATAAGGTGAGTTACGGTCAATAGAATATCCCCTACAGAGGCTACTCCCCCAATCTAGATGCATATGCAATGTGCACATGTACAATCAACAAGCATCATCCATTCCAATTTAGTATATGCCATTCCATGTCGGAATTCTACCATGCCATGCCATGAAATGACATACCCCGAGCCTTCCCGGCTCCCTTCACACCATGCAATGCTACATGTATGAAAAACCCAGGGCATTCCAAGCCCCCCCATCATTGATGTTTCCCACCGAATGACTATTTTATAAGCAAGTTCATGTGTCTTTATTTGGGTATTTAGATTCTCAGAATCTCACCGTCGGTTCCGAAACACCGTTACACATTTCCAAAATTGAACCTCAAGGGAGTGTATGAACCAAGTAGCCGAGTCTTGCACCCAAGGACGTGTCTAGCCCTTCTTGCTATACCCGACACAAGTTTTACATGCAACGTGCGACTTAGTCTAATATTCAATCCAATGTTTCCGAGTCTACCCATCAGCCACCAAGTGTGGTATTTGATTAAACCATGCACACACGCACCCACATTCGTACATAATGTCCATGAATGTGATGCCAACTTCATGCCCAAAATGTAATGAATGCCAAATGAGCAATTTAAACTGTATATCGCCATATATTCCATGGCAACTTACATCATATGCATGTAATCACCAAAATCTGTCACACCATCAATATATCACTAAGCATATATCAACAACAATATCACAAGCATGTTATACATCATTCATGCCATAACAACTTAATTCTCACAGGCATTTAGCAAACACCTTTCAAGGCAACAATCATGTTATCACAAAAAATTGTCCACATAACAACATGTTCCAAAAAGATTATACAAGTAACTTCCCTTAACCAAATTCAACTAGAAGTTGGTCTAAGCCATTTTCGTACCCATTTTCATAACAATGGGCAAGTGACCTACATTTCTACCAACCTACCCATTACATATGAGCACCCTAGGTTAGAAATAACCAAAGTAGGAGGGAACCCTACCTCTTGAAGTGTAAAACGAAGAGTAAGACTTCAAGAAGACCTCCCAAGCCCCAAAACTCTTGATTTCTCCAAATCTCCTCTTTGGATCTTCGATGAAATCCTTCGTTCTTGGTATGGTTGTGTAGCTCTCGTTGCGGTAATCAACTTTAACTTTTAGTCCGAGGGATTTCGACAGTCAGAACTCTATAGATCGAAGAAAGAAGGTGGAGATTTCTTTTTCTCTTTGCTCTTCTCTCTCTTTCTCTTCTAACATGAGAAACCTAATGAAAAATAGGGAGAAAATCATATATCTCTCCCTATTTATTCCCTTTAATTGTGAGGTCCATGTCGCACCGCTCGTTCCCTATTTTCGATTCCATTTTTGTCCTGAAACGACTTAATTTCATCCTAGTTTAAGTTCAAATTATTTTTATTTGAACTTTCTTTCAATTATAAGAAAATTTTATAAAATTTAATTTTGGAGACGTTTGTGAGGTCATCCAACACCCAATTGTCTTGTAAAACGTAAAAAATTGGACTATCTCAGAATTCAACGAAAATTATCTGGGTATCTAAGTTTCGCGAGATTAATCCAACGGTGATGTCCGTTTCTTCATCTGAGATCTAGAAAAATACAGGTTTTTAACCCACACTATAGTAGCAAATTATCGTTTTGCCCTTTTTCGTAAAAATTTTAAATTTACCCGAGTTTTACACTATTCCATTGCACACTATGTTCACGACCATTTCAAGGTTTCTGTTTCGGATCCCAATAGTTAGCTCCCTATGGGTTCAACCTCGAACTTAAATCGAGAAATATTATAATTTGACCACTTATACTTGGGTTTAAGACATAATTCAGGTTAGATCCAGCTCTTTGGCCCCATTGTCTGGGAGTTACAGTGATTTCAAAATGAACAGGGAAGTTTTCTAGTTTGTATTATATGTATATTCACTATTTGTTGCATTTTGATTGTTTATGTCTGTTAAGTCATCATTAGGGTCTGTAAATCAGTCTAATCCTTCATCTCCATCATCTTCATCGTCACAAGCATCATTTGAGTTAAGCATGGCTAATAATAATCAATAGGAACAAGAGGTAGTTCAAAATGTCTGACCTTTAAGAGAATATTTGCATCCCACACGCACTAGTGTCCCGTCATGTTTTGCTTTTACCACTAATGCTCTAAATTCAACATTAAGGTAGGGACAATACAAATTTTTCCATAATTTCATGGTATGGAGTCTGAAAACCCGTATTTGCATATTAAGGAATTTGAAGAAGTATAATTCTGAAATAGCCCAGTTGAAACTTTTTCCTTTCTCTTTGAAGGATAAGGCTAAATAGTGGCTAAATTCGTTAAAAGCCCAATCTATTCCAAGTTGGCAAGTTTTGCAAACTGAATTTTTCAACAAAAAAAAAAATTCTTGTGCATCGCACAAATGCATTGAGACGTCAGATTATGATTTTTTTCTCTAAAAGAAGGGGAAATTTTTTTATCAATGTTGGGAGAGATTTAAGGACCTTCTCCAAGCTTGTTACATCATGCATTTGAAAGTTAGACTCTAGTAAGTTTCTTCTATGATGCCCTCCCATCCGCACTACGTCAGTTTGTTGAAATGATGGCCTAGGGGGAATTCATGAGTGTCCTGAGGAGGCATTCGAATTTTTTGATACCATTTTTGATAGTTCCCAAATGTGGGACTCGGCCTCTTCTAACATTGTCGAACTCAAGCCATCAACATCCCAAGGAGGGAAGCATGTGTTAAAAGAAGATGATGACCTAATGGCCAGGATGACTACCATGTCCCGAAAGCTTGAAGCCCTAGAAATGAAAAAATGCCAAGGAAGTTTCTGTTGTGTCTTCTATTGAGCAGTCATGTGAAATATGTGCATTGTCAGGACATCCCACGGGGGAATGTCCCACCATCCCGGCGTTTAAAGAAAGTCTTGATTGAATAACCCAATATCATTCCAAATTTTAACAAGCCTTATTCTAACACCTATAACCCAGGGTGGTAAAATCACCCAAATTTTAGTTGTGAAAATACATAACATGTAAGTCAGCGACCAGATCCATCATCATTACAACCACAGACTCAACAACATTATCAGCCTTATCAACTAATTAGCACAAAAACATTGCATATTTTAGACACATTTTCATCCTTTTTACACTTGCTTTTACAGTTAAAATGAGCAGAATTGCAATGTTCGAGCTTTTCATGGAGTTTCATTATGTTTACTAGAATTGGGGCTCAAATGGTGCTTGTTAGGCCCTATCATGACACTTGAGTTGATTGGAGATGAGGTGGAGGCTTGATGTTTGCTTCAAAGCTGGAGGAACCAAGAATTTTGCAAAAAACAAGGAAAAAACCTACCGGTAGGTTTTACCTATTAGACCTGCACCTACCACAAACCTACCAATAGGTTTTGCTCACTAGAGTGAAACCTATTGGTAGGTTTCCATCGACCTACCGATAGGTTTTACAGACACAGGATAGATTCTGCATCTGAAGCTCTGTAACTTTGGGGGTCCCACCATTGGGTCTCCCACTCTTCCCTGACACTCCTTACACACAAGGCACCCCCTTTCCTCACCATAGCTTGGACTTTTGGAGGATAGAAGAGAGAGAAGAAGCTAGATGTGTAGGCTAGGCTTGTGCTAGCCTGCTCAACCCATCCCTTTCAACCCCTTTTGATGGGGATCACATCACACAGGCTAGAGGAGGCTCCGCAGATGTTTTTGAAGGACCAATTCAGCATATTATGGATATACATTATAATATGGAGAGAGAGTCCAAGGAATAAGATGAATAGTCCTAGAGAGAAGTTAATATTTTTGCATTTTCTTCCATACATTGCCTTGTAATTTTGTGTAAGACTTGTTTTAGCTATGTTGAATGTCTTTAATGTCATTTATTACAAGTTCATTTCAAGTTTAGCCTTATATGTTGGATTTCACCATTAATGCTACTCAAGCCTTTTTCATTTCTTAGTTTTAAAATGGGTATTGCATTTCTCTCTTCATAGTTTATGTTTTCTTGCATTAACTTAACTAAAATCTTCATTCCTTTACAATCTCTTTCCATTTCATTGTTGTCTTTGCTTTAAGTATGAGTAGCTATGTTTTTAAGTTGGCTAATCCAAGGGAGACCTCCTCTTGGTTATGCCATTTCAACTCATTTTCTTTCCTCCTCATAGTGTATGTTGGTTCGATTTGACAAGCTTGAGTGTGGACATGGTTGTGAGTTCCTGATACACCGTACACATTGTCACAGGGTATGCTTGAATCCTCACCTCCATTCTAGTCCCGCACTTCCTATGAATCAATCAAACATGTAAGAACCATTGGAGGAAGGTCTCGAGTTGAGTTGGCATTCCATTGGAATGACCCCTTCAGATTAGCCAAAACTTGTCCCATTTCAATTCCATCAAGATACAATCACAAACCAAACTCAAACAGCAAAATATTTTTACACTTTACCCTTTTTACCAAAATCACCTTCAACACGATTCACCTCATTCCCTGAGGAGACGACCTTGGAACACTTTTCCAAGTAAAACATGAAACTCAAAAGTATCTCTGCGCTTGGGGAGCACTTTTGTTCACACACACACATTTCATTCCATCACACCATTATTTTGTTTCTCCATTTCTTGCATCATTTCGATGGATAGTGACACTCCCCTATCCCGATAAGCCATACACAAACCGTGGGATGATTTCTAGAGATTAGGGAATACAATAAAAACCATCAAGCATTTTTGGCACCGTAGCCAGGGAGGGCAAGTGTTGAATTGAGAAGGTGATTTTCAGACAATGGAGGTAAGTCCTGTGATGTTCATCATGGGATGAGGTACGTTGCTCCTTGGATATACTATTATTTGTTTACATTTTTATTTGTAGATAGTTTGTTATATATGGGGACGGGATGAACAAAATCGATTAGTTAGACAACCCTTGGGTCCCAATATGAACGTTGACCAAGACCCACCTAAGGATGCGGGTGATAATTTTGAGAATATAAGTGCCAATCCAAACATGCAAAGAGGTGGGGGAGAGAAAGAACCTAGAATGCCTAATCCACGAATGCAATTCCCCATCCTGTGAATGAAGGGAACAACATCCACATTAAGCCTCCACAAGGTCAATAAGGGATTACCTACAACCCATAAGAAGCACCACACCCTCATGCATCCTTTTATCGGTCCAAGCTCATCTCTTCCTAGTTAAGCCATGGATGTTGCAACTTCTTCCCACGTTCCATAGAATTGAAGGGGAAAACCCCTATTTGCACATAAAGGAGTTCGAGGAAATAGTTGCAACCTTCCTCACCAATTATGGAATGGAAGACATAGCTAGGATGAAATTGTTCCCCTTCTCCCTAAAAGATAAGGCAAAAATGTGGCTTAATTCCTTTAAGCCTCGATCCATAACATCTTGGTCTCAAATGCTCTCTGAATTTTTAAACAAAATTTTCTTGGTGCCTAAAAACCATGACAATTGGTGAGTTTCTTTTATGAAGGAATCACATCGGGCCATCGATAGTTCATTGATATGATGTGTAATGGGGAGTTTTTGAACAAAGATCCCAATGAGGGTTTAGAATACTTTGATACATTGGCACATAATGCATAATCATGGGACATTACAGATCCCACCTATGTATCGAGGTCTTCTCCTCAAGGTAGTAATCAAGCACATGGGGGAGGGATGTATGATTTGAGAGATTGGGAAGACTTGTTTTCCAAAATTGCTAAGTTGTCTACGAAAGTTGAGAGTCTTGAGGTCAATTGGAGACACAAGGTGTCCAATGTTTCAAAGACCGAGGAGTCTTGCTTGATTTGTGAGAGTGTGGAGCATTTCATATCAGAGTTCCCCAACATCCCGGTGCATAAGTAAGTGTACCACGAGCAAGTTAATGCCTTTAATCAATTAAGGCAATCATTCTCTCCAAATTCACACTTATAATTTGGGTTGGAGCAATCGCCCGAACTTTAGTTGGAGAAATGAGAATCCTACTCCTCATGGGTCTAACACTTATACACCTCTCATGCCTCCTAAGCAAGGTAAATACCAAAGCCAATACCAAGGCCAAGGTTAAGCGTCTAGCTCCCAATACCCTTGGTCCAATCCGCAAGGGTATTATTGAAATCCAACCCCACAAAATTTCTCCCAAAGTCCACCTCCTCAAAGTTTTCCCCCAACAAGGGCCATCCAATCCTCCCACCTACCAACCTCCCTATAAGAGAATTTAGAGGATGTGCTTTACAATTTCATCCAAAGCCAAACCACTTTTAACAACAACATTTCGACTCAACTCACAAAAATTACCAATCACATAGGGTTATCACAACAAGAGAAGGGGAAATTCCCCGCTCAACCCCAAGAGAACCCTAAGGGCCAACATGTGATTGAGTCATCTGAGCCCACCAAAGAGAGTTGTGAGCAACTCAAGGCGGTCACCACTCTTCATAGTGGCTAACTAATAGATAAGGCCGTTGTGCCAAAGGTCTCACCCAAGGCCACATTGCCAAAAGAAAAAGAGACCAAGGGTGACACTGAGGGGGGGTGAGGTGAGTGATGAGGTGGGTGAGAAAGAAAAATTGGTGGATAAAAATGTGCTTGTTTCCCCCATGCCTGCTCCTTTTCCTAATCGTTTGAAGCCACCCGTCAAGGTGGCTAACTATGCTAATATAATTGAGATGTTCAAGCAAGTGAAAATCAACATCCCACTCCTTGGCGCGATAAAGAAAATTCTATCTTGTGCAAAGATCTTGAAAGACTAGTGCATAGTGAAGAGAAAACTCTATGTCCACAAGAAGGCATTCCTCACCAAGCAAGTGAGCTCAATCTTGAGGACAAACACACCATCGAATTTTAAGGACCCCAGTTGTCCTACCATTGCCATAACAATCAAGAATTGCTGGGTGGAGCAAGCATTGCTTGACTTGGGGGCTAGTTTCAACCTCCTACCTTACTCGGTGTACAAGCAACTCCAACTTGAAGAGTTGAAGCCAAATTCAATCACTCTTCAATTAGCAGATTGAAGCATTCGAACACTGAAAGAAGTGGTTGAGGATGTTTTGGTTCAAGTGGATAACTTTTATTTTCCTGTTGATTTCATTGTTCTTGAGACTCACCCTGTTGCTAACCCCTGCTCCCAAATCCCTATTATATTAGGTAAACCGTTCCTTGTTACCTCTAATGCTGTTATAAATTACAGGAGTGGTCTCATGAATCTTACCTTCAGGAGCATGACTATGGACTTCAATGTGTTCAATTTGAACAAACAACCGGGGGATGATGAGGAAGTGCACTAAGTCAATAGGATTGACACCTTGGTAGAGGAACACTTAGAGTTATTGGGCATGCTAAAGTTGGGAGAAGAGGAGAATGTTGATATAGAGGAAGTTGATGAGCAAGAGGAATTGGAGACTTTGAAAGTGGTAGAAAAGTGGACCCCTACATTTGAAAAGCTCCCAGTCCAAGACAAGAAGATTTTTCCATCAAATGAGCAAAAGCCTAATTTGGAATTGAAACCACTACCATCCCATCTGAAGTATGCATATCTTGGGGAGGACAAGACTTTTTCAGTGGTGATTAGCTCAACCTTGGAGGCAAAACAAGAAGAAGATCTCTTGGAAGTGTTGAGAAGGCATAAGGGAGCAATTGGTTGGACAATTACTGAAATCAAGGGGATAGGCCCCCCTCATTTGTACACACCGCATTTACCTGGAGGATGATTCCAAGCCGTCTCGACTACCACTAATTCAAACTATTCTGTGATCGAATTTATATTATACACCCAAGTATAAGTGGTTGAATTGTAGTTTTTTCGGTTTAAGTCCAAGATCGATCCCACGAACAATTTTAATAATTAGGAAACAAAATGAAAATAGTGCAGTTGTTGTGTAAAATTGGACAACATGAGATATCTTGTGATGTGAGCTTAAATTGATAACTAGTCCAACTAAATAGTTGTTTGCAAATAAATTGTGAAAAGGCAATAATATAAAAAGTGCCCTTCAGTTTAAGGATCTCATACGCTTTATATTGGTTAAATACTGAAATGCCACCTTACAAAAATTAACTTTTCATGTCACTAGAAAGTCAACCAGTAGGTCCGATATATATAAACCATCATAGAACAACTTCTTAGGTTAGCTGGCGGTATACGTGGCAATTTACTAATCCAAATAAACCAGAAAGACGAGCCATTCATGGGGATCATTTGAGTTATTCAGTTGACCATATGATAGTAAGTATGTGCATAATAAACCATAACATATCAACTTCTTAGGTTAGCTGGTGGTATTAATAGATCATAACACAACAACTTCTTAGGTTAGCTGGTCATATATATGTGTCAATTGACTAACCCTAATAACCCAGAATGACAAGCCATTCATGAGGATCATTTGAGTTACTCAGTTGACCATATGATCGTAAGTATGTGCATAATAAACCATAACACAACAACTTCTTAGGTTATCTAGTGGTATTAATAGATCATAACACAACAACTTTTTAGGTTAGCTGGTCATATATATGTGTTAATTGACTAACCCTAATTACCTAGAAGGACAAGTCATTCATGAGGATCATTTAGGTTACTCAATTGGCAATATTATAATATGTATCAGTTAAACAACTATAATAACCTAGAAGGTCGAGCCATTTATGAGGATCATTTAGGTTATTCAATTGGCAATATTATAATATGTATCAGTTAAACTACCATAATAACCCAGAAGGTCGAGCCATTCACGAGAATCATTTAGGTTATTCATCTGACAATGGTATCATGCTATAGTAGAACATACTTAGTGCTTCGGAGGTCAAGCCATACCGTTGGAACACCATTGATATTTAACTGGTAGGTTGATGATTCATTGAAGACATAATTCAGGACGTAATACCCAATAACGTACACCAATGTATCATGCATGAAGTTTATAATATATATATATATATATATATATCTTAATAAAACATTAGTATTTCGAGAAGTTAACCAATATTATACATATGTTTACCCTTCACTAAAGGATATAAGTAACTATTCACACCCCATTTCTACAGAAAAGCAAGGAGTGCAGATAGTTTTCATTTTAAGAGTAAATAAAATACAGACTCAGACACTTCTTTCGCAAGGAACAACTAAAATACAACCACTTTTATTATCAGTTAATAAAAAAAGGTGGTGGTAGTTCAACTATCCAAATGGAAAGATAAAACAAAAATGTAGAAATACAGAGTTTCGGCTGGAGAGTAGGTCGCACCAAATCTGGAATATTTTGGTGACTTTCTTTCTCTTTTTCTTTCTCTTCTTCTTTTCTTTCTTTTTTTTCCTCTCCTGGAGCTCCACTCTCTCGCCTTGCTCGGCTATTGAAGAAGACCATGCATGGGGTATTTATAGGCAAAGTAGGAAGCATGAGATGGAGGATCAAGGTCAGATGCCAAGGGTCATCGTCCGGACGCCAAGAGCCACCATCCAGACGGTGGTGCCTTGCTGTAATTTTGATCCTGATCATCCTGTTGTGTTGGCTTTTCTGGGTTGATTCACACTTTGATCCCTTGACCTTTGAAGCTTTGATAGATTGCACCTTTTAATTTGCAATAATTATGCATCAAGACCTAAAATTTTTGACATTACACAGATGAAATCATAGCTTACGCACAATCCCTAATTTACAGTTTTTAATTGATTTATCTTACTAAATTAGCTTATGTAATTATTTTAATTCATATACTAATTTAGGGTTAATCAGATTCCCCAACATGAACTTTACTAATCCCTAGTAAATTATAAAATTATTAACAAAATGAAAATACAGTACATGCATAGGTAAAATAATTTTTTTTTAGATAAAATTGCATTTAGCGTATGTAATAAGCCTTTAAACCCCTAGGTGATCTCTAGTGGACGAGTTTTGCCTCACGATGCTTTTCAGTGAAGCTACCTACAAACTTCAGTAATTAGGAGTTCACTTCAAATAAAATTAAATTAATATTCCTGTGCATTGCTCGAATACTTCTTTTTCTGATTACTATAAGAGTAACACATGTTAGTTGTAACATTATCAATATATTTTTATAAAAACTTGTGTTTGTGTAGGGATTTCTTTATTTAAAAATCATTTAAAAAATATTACCATCTCTCGTGGTAGTCGTGATGTCAATCCTCTCTTGGAATACACTCAGCAAAGAATACACATATGTTATAAAGATTGTTTTCTCAAAAACTACTTTTGTTTGGAATATTGTTAACAAAGCAAATAATTTCACATGTAGTTAATCAAAAGAGCGGCTATTCGAATAAAATTGGAACTTGACATAATCTCATGAAAGAATACTAACACTAATTTAAATATATTATTAACATTTTTCTTTTTTAGAATAGTTAAGGTTAATACAAATGCATGATTTCTGGAATCAAAAAAGACTTTTTAAGGTTGTAATGTGGCCAATGATTTATGGTTTAAGAAATGACGTCAATGGAATTCAAAAGCTATCATTTTTTAGCATTGTGGCACACCTCATTTTATTCTACCAAGACTTTGCATGATCATTCTTTTTATTAATCAAAAATGGCCTAAGATCATTTTTCAGAAATCATACATTAGTATAATCTTTAAATGAAAGTCTAAGGAAGATGTTAACAATATAATTTAATCAGTGCTAATCAAAACAACAGCACTGAGATTATTCAAAGAAAGTTTACCGTTGAATCCAAGATTCTTATTTGAGTAGATGTAGAATATCTCTCCAAGAAAGATTGGTTCAAAATATGCAATAGGTCTTACATCTCCACTACATATGCAAAAATTTTAATATTTCATAAGGTTTTTAACAATAAAGAAATCTAACTGTGCTTAAAAGGATAAGTTTATACAAAAATATTAAGATAATACACAACTAAAATATAAAAATCTCACGTGATCAAATTAAGACTATTCTTGCAAAGCATTTGAATATTAACTTAACTCAATTGTGAATTATATGAGATAGTCTTCCTAACTTAGAAACATAAGTTTCATAACAATTAACAAAAACAAACTTAAACACAAACAAGT
Source organism: Ilex paraguariensis (assembly GCA_963454935.2). Classification (NCBI taxonomy): domain Eukaryota; kingdom Viridiplantae; phylum Streptophyta; class Magnoliopsida; order Aquifoliales; family Aquifoliaceae; genus Ilex; species Ilex paraguariensis. The sequence continues at coordinate 216,155 of CAUOFW020000137.1, read as the reverse complement.
TTAAAAACCGCTAACAGGTTCAAAACATAAACAAATTCAAAAACATAAAGTAAAAGTGCATAATTTAAAAGATGAGTGAAAGATAGCAAAGTTTTTGTGTAGAATCTCCAGTCTTTAAGAATTAGATGGTCCTCCTCCAAAATGCTCTCGAAGTATCCTCAACGTCTCTGCTTGATTTTGCTCATAATCAGTCAAGCGTTGATTTATTTGGGTGATGCAAGTACCGAGCTGATTAACCATGATCTCCAATCCTAGCAGAATTTGTATATTGGTTCTGTCATCCACTGGTATGTATGGCTGATCTTTTTGTTGCTACTGTTGTTCTTGCAGGAAAAATTCTTCAGGAGCTTGGAATGATTCCTCTTGTGGTGGAAGTTGTGCTTTGGGTTGCTCTTCAGGCTGTCCTCCATGACTCTTCCTTAAAGAAGTTTTATCTAATGGTCCAGCATGTTCCACCATTTTCCATATTGGATCAACAATTATTCCCTTGTTCCTGATTAATTGAGAAACTAACATAGCAGATGAAAGTGAGAGCTTCTTTCTATCCACTGTAAGCAACATTGGTCCATGATTAAGTCTGGAAGATCAATCGTGTGTCCCATCCCAAATGCATATACAAAGTAGGCCTGCTCAGTATAAATCTGATTTTTTTGAGCTCAGGGTAACAAACTGTTCACTATTATAAAATTTAGAATTCGATATTTGTCTGTCAGATCCCTTTGCTTTATGTATTTTTTTGGTCTATCCCAAACAAACTCTGAATTACCCGTCAATTCTTTCCCTATGGTTGTTAAATCAGGCAGTTCAATATAAGGATATTATAGGTTTTCTAGTCTTTGCATGGGCTGAAAAATTTTGGCTATAGTAGCCGATGTAACTTGAAAAACAATACCTCGTACGAACTCACACAATTGTCTTTCTCCAATTATCTCAGCATTACTATAAAATTCATGGACCAAGCAATCTTAGGCAGGCACAATAAATCTAACATAATGTAACCATCCTCTTTCAAAAAGAATTTGTTTTACTCCTATGTTCTCAAAATCTTCATAAATAACTAGCCTTTCAAAAATGATAGTTTTAGATATAAAATTAGCATCATACCAAGCCTGTTGTTCAAAATTTTCAAACATCACCTCATTAAAGATATTTCCTAGTTCAAGTGGTTGTGGAGGTGCTCGAGGTTTCTGAGGTTGATCCCTTTGGGCACAACTTAAAGATCATCTCATTCGACGTCTTGAATCTATGTTTTTCTTGATTTTTCTTCAAATACTCAGTTTCAATTGATTTCAATCAGTAAAAACCTTCAAAATGTGATGGGTAAGTGAATAATCGGAGAAGATTTGAAAAAAAAAAAGCCAAGTGTAGCAGATTTGAGAGAAATTCCTTGGAAAAACTCCGTTATTTTCTAATTCTGGCTACGAGGGAGAGTGAACTGATTGATTTTTGCATGGAGGGGATATTTATATGGGCATTGCCATCCGGATGCCAGGCCCCACCTTCCGGACGGTGCTGCTTGGCTGGTTTTCTGCTTTGTGTATTGTAGGTTTCTTCTTCTGATTTTTCTGAAATTCTGTTTTCTTCCTTTTAAATTCCTGCAGTTTACAAAATTAAATACAACTTTATATATTCTACAAAACTTTGCTAACCACTCTTTTTCTTGTCAAAAAAATGGTTGTTTTTATTATTTATTTTTTTATTTGTTATATATTATTTACTGATTTTCCTAATTAATCTATAGTTATGTACATTAATTTACAAATATGTATAATTACTTATAATTATGTACAATTATTCCAAAATTATAAATCATTTGATCATACTGATTCAGAGTCAGAATTGTCTGGACCACAAACACCAGTGACACGGTTAACTTCATTTCTTACGTATCTTGTTAGCATTAGGGTAGCATAAGATGGCGTTTCAGGATATTCCTTACTCTGCCCATACCTAATCCACTCAAGACGATCTAACGCTGGACCTGAGATTGGTTCCACACACTAATTATATTGTCTCAAATGTTCTAAACGACAACATCTTACACAACCACTACGATGCTCTGATCTTAGGCGTTTAGCAAATGTACTTGTTCTGCATAGGGGTCCTGGTTTACTTAAAAAAAATTCTAAATTTCTAACTTTTCTAGCTTTTCGCATGATCAATGCATGTATATATTTTGGAAGATGATGCAGTAGAATTAAACTTATCCAAAATAGTTTTTCGTCCATTATACAATTTGTATATATATAATTTTTTTTCAGAAGTTGAAAATTGACTCACTATCTGGTTATTTAACATCTACGAGTCACAAAGACAAACAAAATTGATTTATTTATATATTTTTTTCTTTTTCAAAACATTAAACACAAATATAATTACATTCACACCTAAGTAAGTTTACACATAATTAAATTTACACACATATCTCGCCAACTTAAATTAGACATTACCTGCAATGTATAAAACAATGATAATCAATACTGATAATAAAAACCAGCAATCTGTTGTCTTTCAACGATTGGGATATCTAGCTATTACTCAAGATATTTAATCTGTCAAATAAATTACAATTAATTAGTAATATTATTTATAATTAAATAACATACTTTTCAAAGTACATAAACAAGATTAAAAAGTTGTACTAAAGTTATATCTTGAGTAAATCCATCATAATATGGTTTAAGCCTTTGACCATTTACTTTAAAAACATTTCCAGTTAAAGGATTTTCAATTTCAATTGTCACATAGTCAAAAACTTGCTTGACAATATAAGGATTTGTCCATCCAGATCTTAATTTTTCAGGAAATAAATGAAGCTTTGCATTTTCTAATAGAACTTTTTGAAAAGGTTCAAAAGATTTTCGCATGATATTTTTATCATGAAAAATTTTGGTTCTTCACTTTGAAATTTTTGCATTTTCATCAACTTCATTTCTTAATTCCTCCAATTCATTAATTTGAAGTTTGAGAGATATTTCAGCTTTGTCTATATCAAAATTCATTATTTTGATTGCCCAATATACTCAATGTTCTAATTCTATAGGCAAGTGACATGATTTTCCATAAACTAATCGATAAGGGGACATCCCTGAAGTAGTTTTATATGCAGTACGGTAAGCCCAAAGCACATCAGTTAATCTTAAGGACCAATCTTTACGATCTGGATTTACTATTTTTTCTAAGATATATTTTATCTCCCTATTAGCTAATTCACCTAGCCCACTTGTCTGTGGATGATACGGAGTGGATATTTTTTGTGAAATCGAGTATTTTTTTATAAGATTTTCCAAAATTTTATTACAAAAAAGGTAATCCACCATCACTTATAATGGTCAAAGGAATTCGAAATCTGGACAAAATATTTTCTTTCAAAAACTTTATCACTATTTTATGATCATTCTTTCTACATGGAATTGCCTCTACTCATTTAGAGATATAATCAACTGCCACTAAAATATACAGACATCTAAAAGATGGGGAAAATGGACCCATAAAATCGATGCCCTAACAATTAAAATAGGGTTTAAAGGCATCATATTTCTTTTTGAAATGTCTCTCTTTCTTTGACATCTGTCACAATTTAAACAAAATATATGAACATCTTTAAAAAGGGTTGGGCAGTAAAATACACACTGCAAAATTTTTGCTTCGGTTTTCTTTGAAACAAAATGACCTCCGCAAGTTTTAGAGTGGCAAAACTGAATTATCTGATCTATTTTATAATTACGTATATAACACCTTATTATTTGATCTTTACAATATTTAAACAAATAAGGATCTTCAAAGAAAAAAGTTACTTACTTCACTTAAAAATTTATTTCTATCAGACCAGATATAATAAAAAGGGATAATACCAGTTGTAACGCCTGAAAACCCACCTTGAACGAGATTACAATCTATAAACCATTCACAGCATGAGAGCAACTAAATAAATCCATCATTTAATAACATTTCATTCATCAAATATATCATTTACAATATCATCCCAAAAGAATAGGTCAAGCTATGACAATTACATTTCAAAAGAATTACATTTAAACTTAGCAGTGGAATAAAAAAATACTAGACTAGACATGATTGTCAATAAATTCCCTAGCCTAGCACAAAAAGAAATTATAGCTCTAGACGTCCACCTCGGGATCCACGAGCCCGTCTAGTGGAGCTTCCCAATGTGTCGGCTTTTCCACCCCGAGCTCTTCCTCTAGACCACAATCTGAAAAAAATATAGTTTGTAGGGGGTGAGCACTAAGCTCTGTACACCTAAAAAAGTGATATTTTCAAAAGACCTCAAGTTTATATATATTAACAATAATTAAGTGCAAGAGTAAAATCAACCCCACCAAAAATAACCATTCCAAAGAGTAAACATACCCATAACGATTTCCACGATAATCATATGCAAAAGATAATGCTATAGATAATAACTGTCATGCATCTCAAGTCTGATGTAAGATAATCTCATGAATAACACATAGAGGATATCCTGGCCTACACACACACAAATCCTCGTAAGGATATCAAACTTCGGGAATGGCGCCTACCGATGCATTGCCCTATACCAATGCACCGGCAATAACAAATTCGACCTAGGCATAGTATACTAATCCTCTCAAACAGCACCCGTGAGCTAATAGTAGTTTGTTCCTCGCAAGGCACCAACCCCACTGTGAGTGGTAGGAAAAGTTCAAACTTGCCCGGAGTAAGAACCGTCACATCTACCCACTCTACGATACTCGGTCAACGGCCACCTATGGTCATCCAAACACCTCCATGAGATACAATCACCAACAATTTTCTCAAATAATAACAATTCTATAAATCCTCAATTTCTCATATAGAATTTCAATAGAACAATTGAAGAAAAATAAGCAAGAGATCATCATCAATATCATTTTAGTACTCAACACAAAGCACTAAAGTTTCAAAGTCAAGAACAAAGGAAAAACCAAGAATAAAGTCAATCTCTTTTGAAAACTAGGGTTTTATATCACGAAAATGAGATTTCATGGTTATTCAACCCTAACTTTGTTTAAAACACGCTAATAATTGCCAAAAACCAAGGAAAGATGATTTCATAGCAAATATACGAGATTTGGAGTAAAAGAATACATATATATTAGTTCTAGCATCATTGAACAAGAATGGAAGAAAACCCCTTATCTTGATGTTCTTGGAGAAGCAAGGTTTGATCTCTAATCCCCTTTAGAACTCTTGTTCTCCCCTTCTTTCTTCCTCTCTAAGTCTTTCTATATTAGAGTTCTAAGAGGTGTGGAGTGAGAGTGGTGTGAAAGAATGGAGTAAATGTAGTGGAAATAGGGTGTTAAAAGCAGAAAATCCCTACTTTTTAACTATCTACCGGTAGTTTGGATACACTGGTAACCTGCTACCTGTTGAGCTACCGTTAGTTCGGAACTACTGGACATTTACTACCTGTTGACTACCGGTAGTTTGTATCCACTCGCCACTGACTACGTGTGGACTATCGGTAGTTCGGATCTATTGGACATTTACTACCTGTTGACTACCAGTAGTTTGGATCCACTAGACAGCGTACTATCGGTAGGTCCTGTCCAAATTTGTCTATTTCCTCTATTTTCATTTCAAACCCATTCCAAACCTTTCCAAATTCAACCCAAGCATATCCAACATACTTTTATACATCAAACCTAGTTGGTAAAACTTCTATTACAACGATTTCATATATTTACAAGCTAACTAAGTTCTAACTACTATTTACTTGAATTTTCATATTAACATTTCCAAAAGAAATAATAACTTGCTACATAAACCTACATAAATATATAAAGACAAAAGGGTGGGGTTTAAAATCCACCCCCCTTAAAGAAAGTTTCATCCTTGAAACTTACCTCAAGTAGCAAATAAATACAGATACTTTTCTCGCATATCCAGCTCGGGTTCCCAAGTAGCTTCCTGCATTCCGTGATGTTGCCACAAGACCTTCACTAGTTGGATTACTTTGTTGCGTAGTACCTTCTCCTTGGTGTCGAGAATCTTCACCGGTTGTTCTTCATATGTTGCTCCATCTTGAACTTCAATATCCTCCAAAGCCACGACATGCATTGTGTCCAATTGACATTTTCTTAACATTGAAACATGAAACACGTCGTGTACTCCAGATAACTGAGCCGGTAACTGAAGTTGATACGCCGCTTTGCCCCACTGCTTTGATCACTTTAAATGGTTCGATGTACCTTGGAGCCAATTTTCCTTTCTTGTCGAATCTCAAAACTCCCTTCTTGGGTGACACCTTGAGGAACACATAGTCTCCCTCTTAGAATTCCAACGGTCTTCGTCTTCGATCCGCATAGCTTTTATGTCTACTTTGTGCTGTGCATAGTCTCCCGAACAATCTCTGCCCAAACAAACTGCTCTGCCCCGCTTCTATACAACGTGTCGGTGACCTACATGGTCTCCCATACAATGCTTCATACGGTGTCATGCCAATACTTGCCTGATAGCTATTGTTGTATACAAATTCCACCAACGGCAAATGGTCACTCCAACTTCCCTTGAAGTCCAATACGCAAGCACGAAGCATATCCTCCAAAATTTGTATCACCCTCTCGAATTGGCCATCCGTTTGGGGAGGAAAAGTGATTCTGAAGTGCAACTCTGTCCCCATAGCTCTTTGAAGACTTTGCCAAAATTGCGCTACGAAACGACAATCACGTTCCGATATAATAGTAGGTTGAAACTCCATGTAATCTCACAGATGTACAGCTTGCTCAGGGTCTCTAGAGTGTCGGTGGTCTTCATACTCAAGAAGTGTGCGGACTTGGTGAGTCTATCAACTATAACCCATACCGCATTATGCCCGCGCGACGTCCGTGGTAAACCCGACACGAAATCCATGGTGATGTGATCCCACTTCCACTCTGGGATAGGCAAAGACTGTAGTAATCCTCCTAGCTTTTGATGTTTGATCTTCACTTGCTGGCACACCACACATCGTGTTATGAACCTTGCCACATCCTTCTTTATTCCCTTCCACCAATATTGGCGTTTCATGTCCCTACACATTTTTGTGCTACCGGGGTGGATAGCAAATTTAGAGCCATGACACTCTCCAAGTGTCTCCTCCTTTAGGGACAAATCATCGGGAACACATAGTTTATCCCCATATCTCAGTTCTCCGCTTCTCAAAGACCAACCCTCCATTGTTTCTCCATTCTCCAATTTAGCTCAAATCGACGCTAAGTTAGGATCTAAGCATTGCAATTCCACAACCCTACGTTGAAGGGTAGGTTGGGCCACAAGGTTGAATAGGCATGGCCGAGACCTATCTTCTCCAACCCATATATCATAGTCTCTAAGGGCATCCCTCATCTTCCATTTACTTGAAAGAACATTGAGTTCACCCCAAGACTTTCGGCTAAGTGCATCGTCGACTACATTGGCCTTCCCCCGATGGTAGTTGAGTGTGAAATCATAATCTTCTAGATACTCAACCCACCTTCTCTGTCGAAGATTCAAATCTTTCTGTGTGAACACATACTTGAGGCTTTTATGATCTGAGAACACTTGAAACTTTTCCCCATGCAAGTAACACCTCCACAACTTGAGAGCAAAAACCACAGCGACAAACTCCAAGTAATGGGTGGGATAATTCTGCTCATGAACCTTGAGTTGCCTAGATCCATAGGCAACCACCTTCCCTCCTTGCATTAGCACACACCCCAAGCCTTGTAGCGAAGCATCGGTGTACACATCATATCCTTCCCCACTACCCGGAGTAATGAGGAAAGGAGCGCTTGTCAACTTCTCCTTCAAGGTGCGAAAGGCTAGTTCACACACTTGAGTCCACAAGAAATTTTTTCCCTTCTTTGTGAGACGTGTAATCAGCATTGTTAGCTTTGAGAACCCTTCCACAAACCTCCGGTAGTAGCTTGCTAAGCCCAGAAAACTACGTACTTCGGTCACATTCTTTGGTGGTTCCCACTTCATCACTGCCTCAATCTTTGCAGGGTCAACAACTACCCCTTCTTCCGACACAACATGGCCAAAAAATTTCACTTCCTTCATCCAAAACTCACACTTACTCATCTTCTCATATAACTTATGTTCTCTCAATGTCTGTAACACAATAGAGAGATGACGTCCATGTTCCTCGTGAGTCCGGGAATAGATTAGTATGTCATCAATAAACATGATGACAAACTGATCTAGATACGACCGAAATACCCTATGCATTAAATCCATGAAGGCTACTGGAGCATTAGTCAATCCGAACGACATCACCGTATACTCGAAGTGACCATACTGGGTACGAAAAATAGTCTTAGGAATATCTTCCTCCTTGATCCGTAATTGATGATACCCAATGCGAAGATCAATCTTGGAATAATACTTGGAACCCCTTAACTGATGGAATAAATCGTCAATCCTTAGCAAGGGATATTTGTTCTTCACTGTTACTCGATTTAACCTTCGGTAATCCATACATAACCGAAGTGTCTCATCATGCTTCTTCACAAAGAGGACTAGGGCTCCCTAAAAGGTGAAACACTCAAACGGATAAACCCAATGGCCAAGAGATGGTCCAACTACTTCCTTAGCTCCTTTAACTCCAAAGGTGCCATCCGATAAGGAGCAATGGATATGGGTTCAGTTCCTGGATAAAGATTAATCTTGAACTCAATCTCCCTATGTGGGGGTAACCCAGGTAGTTCATCTGGGAAGACATCTGGAAAATCCAATACTGTCAACACCACGTCCGCATGGGATTTATCCTGATCCTCTCCCATTAAGCTGGCCAAGAAACTCAAAGTGCTTCCCGCCTTAGCTTTCAAAAATCTGTTTCCCGCAGTGGGAAATGGATGGGAGGAATTTCGGTCATTCACGAAACTGAATACTACCCCTCCCGGTAGTTGAAAAGAAATCCGTTTACGGAAACAATCCATTACCCCACGGACAGTGGACAACAAATTCATCCCAAATATAATGTCGTACCCCTTCATATCTAACGCAACCAAATCGATAACCAACTCTTGCTCCCCAATGCAAAGCACGCATCGTCTACACACCCTTGTTGTATCCAACCGTTCTCCCATGGGCATGTCAATACTAAGGGCATGTTCTAGCTTCTCACATCTCAATCCTAAATTAAAGGCATATGCAGTACGTATGAATGAGTGTGTAGCACCGGGATGAAATAAGAATCGGGCCCAAGAGTTATAAAGAAGCACGATACCTTCCACTACGGCATTAGAAGCATCCTCCTCCAGTTAAGTCAAGCCAAAAACTCTCCATTGATTGGCGCCACCGGGGGCTTGAGCTTGTAACGGTCTTTGCTGTGCTGGCCTTTGTAGCGGTGGCTTGTTTGCATTCAGACATCGGTTGCTTGGTTGGTTTTGGTTGAAAACAATGGGCAGTTTATCTTTGAAGTGCCCAACACCTCCACATGCAAAGCATCGACCTGGGCTAGTGCCTACTCTCTCTGGTACTCCTCCTGCTCCTCGAGCTGTCTGTGGTCTCTGTCCAACTGCCTGATCTAGGCGACGGTAAGGTGCCGCTCTCTGTGCTCCACTGCAACTAGCACCGATCCTGATCAGACTTCCCCTCATAAGGTTTTGTCATCGTTGATTATCTTTCATGTCTCTCTCCACCAACATAGCCCTATCCACAAGATCCCCGTAGTCACGGATCCTAAGAGCCACAAGCTTCTCCCTAATGGCCGGCCTCAAGCCCTGCTCAAAACGTTTGGCCTTCCTGGCCTCTGTGGATATGAATTCTGTGGCATATCGGAACAACTCCTCAAACTTTCTCTCATACTCCCCCACAGTCAAACTACCTTGTCAAAGAGCGAGGAAATCGGCACTCATCTGGTCTCTAGCCGACTTAGGAAAATATTTATCTTAGAAGACTTGATCGAACTCCTCCCAAGTAAGTGTATCTGTGTTCCTCCGTCTCTTTATCGAATCCCACCAATGGTTAGCCTCCCCCTCAAACAAATAGGTAGCTAAGCCAACCTTCAAGTCTTTAGTAACTCCCATGTTGTCACAAATCTTCTTCACCCGGCAGATCCATCTATCCGTATCCAAAGGATTGGAGCTCCCTTGGAAGGTAGGCGGGTGTTGCCTCATAAATTCCCGAAGAGTTACCATCCTTCGGTTGTCGTCCCCATTACCCGACACTTGTGCTAGGGGGTGAACTCCACCATTATGATTGTTGTTTCCATTCTGGTTTTGTACCAGAGTGGTTAGCTCTTTTAGGCATTGATAAATGTCGTTCATAACATCTAGAGGTGGTGGTAGTGGTGGGTTTGCTTGGCCATCACGAACTCGTCCACGTCCTCACCTACCATCCATCCTACACATCAATTCACAATTTAGTTTTATTAATGTACAAGACCTCCTAAATATCACTTTAGTCTAAAATGTAAAGCTTAGATAAAATTTCATCCAACAATATCGTTCAACTTAGTCCTATTTCCCTAGCAGTGATCCATAACCTACAGCTCTCATGTAAGACATAAAGTCTAAGCTCTGATACCAAAACTTTATAACACCCCAAAACCTACCTTGAACGACATTAAAATCTATAAACCATTCACAGCATGAGAGCAACTAAATAAATCCATCATTTAAGAACATTTCACTCATCAAATATATCATTTACAATATCATCCCAAAAGAATAGGTTAAGCTATGACAATTACATTTAAACTTAACATCAGAATAACAAAATACTAGACTAGACATGATTGTCAATAAATTCCCTAGCCTAGCACAAAAAGAAACTTTTGCTCTAAACGTCCACCTCGGGATCCACGAGCCCGTCTAGTGGAGCTTCCCAATGTGTCAGCTCTTCCACCGAGCTCTTCCTCTAGACCACAATCTAAAAAAAAAAATTGTTTAAAGGGGGTGAGCACTAAGCTTTGTAGCAACCATCCTCCCAAACTCGAACAAGGTTTATAAAAGCATAAAAAAAATGGTCAGTCACCTTTCACGAATAGCATATATGAATTTTGAACGAAAACGTGATATTTTCAAAAGATCTTAAGTTTATATAATATTAACAATAATTAAGTGCAAAAGTAAAACCAACCCTACCAAAAATAATCATTCCAAAGAGTAAACATACCCATAACGATTTCCACGATAATCATATCCAAAAAATAACGTTATAGACAATAACCGCCATGTATCTCAAGTCTGATGTAAGATAATCTCATGAATAACATATAGAGGATATCCTGGCACACAAAAACACAAATCCTCGCAAGGATATCAAACTTTGGGAAGGGCGCCTACCGATGCATTGTCCCATACTAATGCACCGGTAATAACGAATCCGACCTAGGCATAGTATACTAATCCTCTGACACGGCACCCGTGAACTAATAGTGGTTTGATCCTCGCAAGGCACCAACCCCACTACGAGTGGTAGGAAAAGTTTAAACCCATCCGGAGTAAGAACCGGCACATCTACCCACTCTACGATACCTGGTCAATGGCCACCTATGGTCATCCAAACACCTCCATGAGATACAATCACCAACAATTTCCTCAAATAATAACAATTCCATAAATCCCCAATTTCTCATATTGAATTTCAATAGAATAATTGAAGAAAAATAAGCAAGAGATCATCATCAATATCATTTTAGTACTCAACACAAAGCACAAAAGTTTCAAAGTCAAGGACAAAGGAAAAATCAAGAATAAAGTTAATCTCTTTTGAAAACCAGGGTTTTAAATCAAGAAAATGAGATTTCATGGGTATTCAACCCTAACTTTGTTTAAAACACACTAATAATTGCCAAAAACCAAGGAAAGATGATTTCATAGCAAATATACGAGATTTAGATTCAAAGAATACATATATATTAGCCCTAGTATCAATGAACAAGAATGGATGAAAACCCCCTACCTTGATGTTCTTGGAGAAGCTAGGTTTGATCTTTAATCCCCTTTAGAACTCTTGTTCTCCCCTTCGTTCTTCCTCTCTAAGTCTTTCTATTAGGGTTCTAAGAGGTGTGGAGTGAGAGTGGTGTGAAAGAATGGGAGTAAATGTAGTGGAAATGGGATTTTAAAAGCAGAAAATCCTGACTTTTTAACTATCTACCGGTAGTTTGGATACACTGGCAACCTGCTACCTGTTGAGCTACTGGTAGTTCGGAACTACTAGACATTTACTACCTGTTGACTATCGGTAGTTCGGATCCACTCGCCACTGACTACTTGTTGACTACCGGTAGTTCGGATCTATTGGACATTTACTACCTGTTGACTACTGGTAGTTCGGATCCATTGGACAGCGTACTACCTGTAGGTCTTGTCTAAATTTGTCTATTTCCTCTATTTTTCATTCCAAACCTTTCCAACCCAAGCTTATCCAACATATTTTTATACATCAAGCCTAGTTGGTACAAGTTCTATTACAATGATTTCATATATTTACAAGCTAATTAAGTTTTAACTACTATTTACTCGAATTTTCATATTAACATTTCCAAAAGAAATAATAACTTGCTACATAAACCTGCATACATATATAAAGATTAAAAGGTGGGGTTTACACCAGTAGCTAAATAATTAGCTATATCTGCATACCATGGTACTTTTGTTATTGCAAACGGTTGTTCATCTAGTAAAGTTTCTCTAATCAGAGTTGGTTCTTCCTTTATATTATAGTTTAGTCTTGACAAGTGATTTGCTACAACATTTTCTACTCCTTTCTTATCCTTAATGATAAGGTCAAATTCTTGAAGTAATAATATCTATCGTAAGAGACATTGTTTAGCATCTTTCTGCGTAAGTAAATAATTTAAAGTTGCATGATCTGTAAATATAACAATTGACGATCCAACCAGGTATGAACAAAATTTATCTACTCAAATACAACAACAAGTAGTTCTTTCTCTATGGTTGAATAGTTTATTTGTGTATAATTTTAGATTTTTGCTTGCATAGTAGATAACGTACAATTATTTTTCTTTTCTTTGACCTAATGCAGCTCCTACTGCATAATCACTTGCGTCACACATTAATTCAAAAGGTAAAGACCAGTTAGGAGGTTGCATAATAGGTGCAGGGATAAACTTGCTTTTTAATTTATCAAACGCTAATTGACATGTATCATTCCATTCAAATAATGCATCATGGCATAAAAGATTACATATTGGTTTATATATTGAACTAAAATATTTTATAAATCTTTTGTAAAATCCTAAATGACCTAGAAAAGAGCGAATATATTTTACTATTTTTGGTGAAGGCAAATTAGCTATCAGATCAATTTTTGATATATCAACTTCGATCCCTTTTTTAGACACTACATGACCTAACACAATACCTTGTGTAACCATAAAATGGTATTTTTCCCAATTTAAGACAAGGTTTGTTTCTTCACATCGAATGAGTACTTTTTCAAGATTTTCCAAACATGAATGAAATGAAATCACCATGTACCAAAAAATCATCTATAAAAATTTCTAGATATCGTTCTACCATATCACTGAATATACTTAGCATACAACGCTGAAATGTAGTTGGAGCATTACATAATCCAAAAAGTATCCTTTTATATGTAAAAGTACCAAAAGGACATGTAAATGTAATTTTTTCTTGATCATCAATCGCAATTTCAATCTGATTATAACTAGAATATCCATCTAAAAAATAGTAATAGGCATGACCAGCTATTCTTTCTAGTACTTGATCTAGAAAAGGCAACTGAAAGTGATCCTTTCTAGTGAGGGAATTTAGCTTTTGATAGTCAATACACACACGCCAACCTGTGACTATACGCATTGGAACTAATTTATTTTCTTATTTTTTATTACAGTAACACCAGACTTCTTAGGGACTACTTGTGTAGCACTAACCCATTTACTATCAAATATAGGATAGATAATATTTGCATCTAATAGTTTAAGTACTTCGACTCAGACTACTTTTAAATGTGGGTTCAATCTTCTTTGCATTTGACAATATGGTTTAGCATTTTCTTCTAAATATATACAATGAGTACATAGAAGTGGGTTTATACCTTTTATATTTGCTATTGTCCATCCAAAAACACTTAGATGATTTTTCAATATTTTTGTTAATTCTTTTTCTTGATTTTCACATAGATTCGATGATATGATTACAGGATGAATTTCATCTTTTTCTAAAAAAACATATTTTCAGATTAATTGAAAGCAGTTTTAAATCTGGCTTAGAGATTTTGACATTGGAGTCTCTAGATTTAGACAACAAATTTTACCATTTTGAGTTCTTTATATTTTCAGACTCATTATCAGATACAGACTTTAATGTATATAATTTTTTTTTTCAAAATTTTTTTCAAAAAACCTTTGAGTCAAGAACTCAACACAATTTATTTCATGCACTTCATCTTCTTCTCTAAGTTGTTTTGCACTGTTAAAAATATTTAATTCCAAGGTCATGTTTTAAAATAAAAGTTTCATGATTCTATTTCTACAATTAATCAACGCATTTGAGGTAGTTAGGAATGGTCGACCTAAAATAATTGGTATGTATGCAGATGCATGAAAAATTGGTTGCATATCTATAACGATAAAATCTGCTAGGAAATAAAATTGATTAACTTGGATGATAACATCTTCCACAATTCCTCTTGGAGTTTTTATTGATCGGTCTGCTAATTGTAGTGTAACACTAGTAGGTTTTAGTTCACTTAATCCCAATTGTGTATGTACCGAATATGACATTAAATTACAACTGGCTCCAAGATCTAGTAGGGCTTGTTCAATTCAAAAATTTACAATAATACGTGAGACTATAGGACTACGAGGATCTTGTACTTAAGAAGAGTATTATGTTGTATTATAGTACTGACTTGTTCAGTTAGAAATGCTTTCTTTGGTACATTTTTTTTTTTTTTATTGTGCAAAGATCTTTTAAAAACTTAGCGTAAGTTGGAACTCGTTTAATGACATCTAATAAAGGAATGTTAATCTTAACTTGTTTAAATAGTTCAAAGATTTCAGCTTGATCTTTTTTAGATGTAGGTTTATTAATCCTTTAAGGAAAAGGTAAAGGAATTGGACATGGATGTTCTTCTTCATTTTGTATTTCTGATTGCTTTTTGGCTGAAGGTTCAGATCAATTGGTTCATTAACAGGAATTGACTTACACATTTTCTTGGGAATTTTAGGTTTAATAGTTTTATAAATTACCTTATCACTTCTTAATGTTGTGATTACTTGTACTTAACTTGGAGAAGGTTCAGCAGACACAGAATTAGCTTGACTCTGACTTTGCAGAGGTTTAGGTTGAGATAGAAATTTTTCCTTTTCTGGCATATTGAGGGATTGAGTCAACTTAGTTAGATGGATTTTGATATCTTCAATACTCAAAGAAGTTTGGGCTTTAAAATTATTAAAATTTTGAGTTGTTTGAGTATTAAAACTCATTTGATTTTGAATAAATTGATTCATAGTATCTTGTAGAGTTCTTTTATCTGGGGGTTGATATTATTGTTGATTTTGTGGCTATGGTAGACCTTGTGTTGATTTGTAAGTTGTGTATTTCTCCATCTAAAATATGGATGATTTCTCCATCCTGAGTTGTAAGTTCTAGAATATGGATTTAAATAAGGCTTATTATAAGTTGGAACTGCATTAGATTGTTCAATTAACACTTCTTTGAATGCTAGTATAGTTGGACATTTTGCAGCAGGATGTCCTGACAACGCACAAATTTCACATATTTGATTAGTAGTAGATACCACAAACACTTGCTTAATTTTTTTATTTCTATGGCTTCTAGTTTTCGAAATAAATTAGGCCTTTTAGCTCTTAAGTCATCATCTTCTTTTAATATAAATTTTCCTTTTTCAGATGTAGATGACTTAGTTTCCAGTATATTTTAAGAAGTCAAGTTCCCTATCTGGGAACTCTCAAAAATAGTATCAAAAAATTGAAATGCTTCTTTAGGATTTTTACTCATAAATTCTCCCTGCGCCATCATTTGAACAAATTGTCACATTGCAAGTGGAAGAGCATTATAAAAAAAATCAACTAAAGTCCAATTTTCAAATGCATGATGTGGACAATCTTGAAGAAGATATTTAAGTATTTCCCAACATTGATAAAAAATTTCACCTTCTTTTATGGAAAAATTCATTATTTGATGTCTTAATGTATTGGTACGATGCAAAGAAAAAAACTTTTTAAAAAACTCAGTTTGTAAAGCTTGCCAATTTGTTATAGAATTAGCTTTTAAAGAGTTAAGTCACTGTTTCACTTTATCTTTCAAAGAAAAAGAAAAAAGTTTTAATCTAACCATTTCAGAATTATCTTGCAAAGTTCCACAGACTTCTTCAAATTATTTCATATGCACATAAGGAATTTCAGTTTCCATTATTAGTGACCCTTCCAACTTATTGACGCACAAAATGTGTAAGTACCGAACTGGTATAAGATGGCGTCTCAGGAAAATCCTTACTCTATCCATACATTATCCAGTTTAATCGATCGGTTGTACGACCCGAAATTACTTGAGTACACTGATTGTATTTTTTCATGTACAAGATCCTGCCACAATGAAAACAAGCACCCAGTCGTCTGGTACGACGACGTTTAGCAAAACTACTTCTACCACAAAATAGTTTTGCTTGTGCTTCTCGGATTTTAATTTTTCTCAAAACTCTTGCCTTTCTCATTATCACAGTATGCACATCGGGTGGAAAAGTTCATAAAACTCCCAGACTAAACCAAAAAAGTTTAACATCCATGCTTTCTATGCTTTAAGACTCACTATCTGGTTCTTTAACATCTGCTAGTCACAAAGACGATTAAAGCTGCATTCGATATGATCATGAAATATAATCAAAAATACTGTAAAAAAATATGCAATATAGAATAAAAATAAATAATTTTTTTTTAAATACGAAACTATAACAAAATAGAATTGTAAATCACACACCCCAACCTAAACCAAACATTGTCCCCAATGTTTCGAATTTACCAATGTTTGGAGTTTGGAAATGAGATTGTAGGGTAGAGATTTGTTCGGCTGCCAAAACCTACAAAGAAAATACATAAATTAATCTTCGCTATGCAGATTTGGGTTTCCGCTAGGGTGAAAATCCTTGATTTTAAGTGCGGACAGAAGAAGAAGAGCCATGTACAAATAGAGTAAACAAATGCAAAATATGAGACAAAGGATTGGGTCTTCGGGGAATATGGTCATGGGACTGTTGGGAGTTGGGTCGTGTTATAGAGAACAGTACATCAGAAAGAAGAAGAAGAAGAAGAAGAAGAAGAAGAAAGGCGGTGGGGAAAAAGAGGAAAGGGGAGGGGGTAGAGATCTATTCTGTTGTCGAAACCGACAAACAAAACACAACAATTAATCAACTCGAGGGAGATCTGGGTTAGGCTAGAAACCCGTCACCCTAAGTGCGAGTAGAAAAAGAGCACCCATGTACAAATACAAACATATAAGGCAAATTATTAAACAAAAGACTGAGTCGTCAGCGTATATGGTCATGGATTTGCAAGGGGTGGGTTATTTTTACAGAGAATAGAGAGAACGATAATGAAGAAGAAGAAAAAGAAGAAGAAAAGAAGGATAAAAGAAGAAGAAGGGAAGAAGAAAGGGGGGGGGGACCAACACCAGTGGATGGGCGAAAAAGGAAAAAAGGTGGGAGGCTTATTAAGGCATCCCAATGGGTCTTTTTTTTTTTTACGCCCAATCCATTTGAGTGTTGGCAGACGCGAATATTTGCGCAGAATATTCCCACAAACATTGGTTTAAAATGCAAATAGTGCAACCTCACCCCTCCCCCCAACTTGATTTATGCATTGTACTCAATGAAACAAAAATGTATGGTATTCAATGACGGACAGTAAAAAGATTAGTACGGTTAGAGAACACCTCGCACTTGAGCTTTGACAAAAACACCAATATCTAGGACTAAGAAAAACAAAACTATACCACAAAAGAACATAATTAACATGGAATAAAAATAAAGTAAGTAAATAAAAACAGAAAAAACTAGTTATTCCTCCACAAGTTCTGGGTATACCGGATCCATTAAATTTTCCTCCACCACTTGTTCTTCAAAGCCCCCGAAAAATGGCATAAGTCTTTAGCCATTGACCTTGAATGTCTGGCCACTTTCGGGGTTTTGGACATCCACAGCTCCGTTGGGGTAGGCCACCTTGACAACATAGGGGTCATCCCAACAGGATCGAAGTTTTCCTTGGAAAATGGAGAGGTGAGAATTGTATAGGAGCACTTTTTGCCCGGGCTCAAATGATTTCCTCACGATGGAGTTATCATGAAAGATTTTTGCCCGTTCTTTTGAGATTTTGGAGCTCCCATACGCATCTCGTTGAATCTCTTGCAACTCATTCAGCTCTAACTTTCTATGATCACCGGTCATTCTCAAATTAAAATTTAAAGTCTTAATGGCCCAATAGGTCTTGTGTTCCATTTCGACTGGCAGGTGGCAAGCATTTTCATAGACAAATCGGTAGGGAGATATGCCCAAAACGGTTTTAAAGGTAGTGCGGTATGCCCTGAGGGCATTGGTCAATCTATCGGACCAATCCTTCCTGTTTGGGTTAACCATTTTTTTTTAGAATGTTCTTGATCTCTCTATTAGCTAGCTCGGCTTGGCTATTTGTTTGTGGGTGACAAGCAGTGGATACTTTGTGAGTGACACCATATTTGAACATTAGAGATGCAAATGGCTTATTACAGAAATGTGATCCACTATCACTTATTATTGCGCGAGGCATCCCAAACCTCGAAAAGATGTTCTCCTTGAGAAACTTGATTACGACCCGGTGGTCATTAGTCTTGGTTGGGATAGCCTCCACCCATTTGGACACATAGTCCACTGCTAGGAAGATGTACAAATAACTAAATGACATAGGAAAAGGACCCATGAAGTCGATGCCCCAACAGTCAAATATTTATATGACAAGTACTGGTGAAAGGGGCATCATATTTCTTTGGGTCACACTACCCAACAGTTGGCATCTGTCGCATCCCTTACAAAACAAAATAGAATCTTTGATAAGAGAGGGGCAGTAAAAACCTGATTGAAGAATTTTGGCCGAAGTCTTTTTCACCGAGAAATGTATACCGCAAGCTTGTGAATGACAAAATGCAAGGACGGCCCACTGTTCATTTTTAGGTACGCATCTCCTCATAATTTGGTTGGGGTAGTACTTGAACAAATATGGGTTGTCGAAGTAGAAGTACTTCACATCCACCATAAATAATCTTCGATCTTCTGGGCTCCATTGCGGTGGTATTTGTCCTGTTGCCAGATAGTTACATATATCAGCATACCAAGGACATACAGAATAAATTGAAAGCAAATGTTCGTCAGCGATAGGAATGTGTTCACCGGCCTCTTGCACCACAAGCCAGGATAAATGATCTGCCACCACGTTCTCAACTCATTTCTTGTCCTTGATCGTCAAGTCGAATTCTTATAGGAAGAGGATCCACCTAATGAGTCTCAATTTTGCATCCTGCTTAGACAACAAATACTTCAAAGAAGAATGATCAGTAAAGACAACAATAGGCGAACCAATGATGTAAGAACGGAATTTATCTAAGGCAAACACTACTGCTAGTAACTCTTTCTCGGTGGTAGTGTAATTCATCTGAGCCACATTAAGTGTTTTGCTAGCATAGTGTATCACATATGGTTTATTTTCCTCCTCTGACTGAGCACTGCACCGACCGCGTAATCACTCTCATCGCACATGAGCTCAAAAGGTAGATCCCAATTGGGTAGTCGCATGATAGGAGGTGTGACTAACATGCTTTTAAGTTTTTAAAGGATGCCTCACAATCATCCAACCACTCAAATGGGACCTCCTTAGACAGTAGGTTGGCAAGGGTTGGGCCAATGCACTAAAATTCTTTATAAATCGACAATAAAAACCTGCATGGCCTAAAAATGACCGGATGCCTTTGATGGCTCTTGGCGTGGGGAGGTTGGAGATGGCCTCCACCTTAGATTTATGGACTTCAATACCCTTTGCCAAAACTTTATGGCCAAAGCACAGTTCCTTCTGTCACCATAAAGTGACATTTTTTCCAATTCAAGACTAGATTCTTCTCCTCACATCTTGTTAGAACTTTCTCTAGGTTTGCCAAAAATCCCTCGAATGAATCCCCAAACACCGAAAAGTCATCCATAAAGACTCCACTATCTTTTCCACCATGTCATTGAAAATCCCCATCATACAGCGTTGAAAAGTCCCCAGAGCATTGCATAGTCTGAATGGCATGCGGCGGTAGGCAAAGGTACCATAGGGGCACGTGAAGGTGGTCTTCTCTTGACCCTCCAAAAAATCTCAATCTGATTGTAGCCAAAGTATCCATCTAAAAAATAGTAGAATAGATGCCCCGCTTCTCATTCTAGAACTTGATCGAGGAATGGCAATGAGAAGTGGTCTTTTCTTGTGCAAGTGTTCAGCTTTCGGTAATCAATGCACACCCTCCATCTGGTGATCACTCTTGTAGGTATAAGCTCATTCTCATCATTTTCAACAATCGTAACTCCGAATTTCTTAGGTACTACTTGCGTGGGGGTAACCCACTTACTATCGACAATTGAGAAAATGATCCCCACATCAAGTAGTTTCAGAACCTCATCCCTCACCAACTCCTTCATGATGAGATTCAATTGTCTTTGTGGTTATTAGAAAGGTTTGGAATCATCCTCAAGATATATGCGGTGGGTGCAAATGAAAGGGCTTATCCCTTTGATATCTGCAATGGTCCACCCAACTGCTCCTTTATCCTTTCTCAATACCTCCATGAGTTCTTTTTCTTGTTCCATGTTCAATGTAGAGCTAATGACCACTAGAAATGTTTCACCTTCCCCAAGATCGGTGTACCTCAAATGGGAGGGCAAGGGCTTCAACTCCAAGTTGGGCTTTTATTCATCAGACAGAAAAATTTTCTTTTCTCGATGGGTTAACTCTTCGAATGTAGGGATCCACCTTTCTATCCCTTTCAAATCTTCTACCTCCTCTTGCTCATCATAATTCTCAAGATCCACAATTCCTTCTTCCTTGAATTTCAACATCCCTTCTAGCTCCAAGTGCTCCTCAACCAAAGTGTCGATTGTATTGATCTCACTTACTTCCTCATCATCACTCAGTTGCTTTCCTAAGTTGAATACATTGAGCACCATTGTCATATTCCCAAACGCCAACTTCATTAGACCATTCCTGCAATTTATCACAACATTAGATGTAGCAAGGAAGGATCTTCCAAGTATTACGGGAATTTGGGAGCTAAGGTTTGCAATAGGGTGTGTATCAAGCACAATGAAATCAGTAGGGAAGTAAAATTTATCAATTTGAACTAAGACATCCTCAACTACTCCCCTTGTTGTATGGATACTACGATATGCTTATTGAAGCGTGATTGAGGTGGGCTTCAACTCCTCAAGCTGCAGCTGTTGGTACACCGAGTAGGGGAGAAGATTCACACTTGCCCCCTAGTCGAGGAGTGCTTGCTCCACTCGACAATTTCCAATGGTGATGGCTATGGTTGGATAACCGAGATCTTTGAATTTGGGAGGAGTGTTGGTCCTCAATATTGAGCTCACTTGCTTGGTGAGGAATGCTTTCTTATGGACATTTAGTTTCCTCTTCACCGTGCATAAGTCCTTCAAAATCTTAGCACATGATGAAATTTGCTTGATGGTGTCGAGGAGTGGAATGTTAATCTTACCTGCTTAAACATTTCCAAAATATCAGCATAATTAGCCACCTTGACAGGTGGCTTCAAATGACTCGAGAAAGGGGCAGGCATGGGAGGAATAAACACACAATTATCAATTAATTTTTATTTCTCAACAACCTCTCTTTCTTTCTCTTCACTCACGTTACCCTTGTCGGTGTCACCCAAGATATTTTTTTCTTTTGGCAATGTGGTCTTGGGTGAGACCATTGGCAAAATGGTTTTGTCAATTTCTTTGCCACTACGGAGGGTGGTGACAGCTTTGAGTTGCTCGCAACTCTCTCTCGAAGGTTCCGATGACTCAACAAAGTGTTGACCCCTAGGGTTCTCTTGTGGTTGAACGGGGAACTTCCCCTTTTCTGGTTGAGATGCCCCTATGGAGTTTGTCAACTTTGTAAGTTAGGCTCTTATATCATTGATGGTCGTGGTATTTTGGTTATTGATGGCGGTTTGGCTTTGAATGAAGGAATGAACCATGTCCTCCAAATTCCTTTTGTGAGGAGGTTGGTATGTGGATGGATTGGACGGTCCTTGAGAAAAATTTTGTGGTGGTGGGTTTGACTGATACCCTTGTGGATTGATCCTTGGGTATTGAGAGCAAGATGTTTGCCCTTGGCCATGGTATTGGTTTCGCTTGGGAGGCATGGGAGATGCATATGCACTTGAACCATGAGGAATGAGATTCTTCATTTCTCGAACTAAAATTTGGGTGATTACTCTAACCCGGATTGTAAGTATTCGAATTGGAAGAAAATGATTGTCTCGTTTGGTTGAAGTCATGGACTTGTACATCATTTGGATCCTTAATGTCCCAAGATTACGCATTCTAGGCCAATGTGCTAAAGTAATCAAGGGCCTCATCAGGCTCTTTGTTCAAGAATTCACCCTTGCACATCATGTCAATGAATTGTCTATGGGTTGGTGTGATTCCTTCATAGAAGAAACTTACTAGTTGCCATAATTCAAATCCATGATGTGGAATGGATTGTAGCAACTCCTTGTAAGGATCCTAGCATTGATAGAATTGCTCATTGGGCATCTCAGAAAAGTTTTGAATTTCCTTTTTCAAAGTAGTGGTTCTATGAACCGGGAAAAATTTATTCAAAAATTCAGAATTTATTTGAGCCCAAGAGGTAATGGATCGAGGTCGCATGGCATCAAACCATGATTTGGCTTTACCTCTGAGGGAGAAGGGAAACAATTTCAATCGAGCTATGTCCTCAATAGCATAGTTAGCATTGAAGGTTGCAACCATATCCTCAAAATTCTTTAGGTGCTCGTAGGGGTTTTCCATTTTAATTCCATGGAATAAAGGAAGTAGTTGCAACATCCCCGGCTTAACATGGAAGAGCTGAGCTTGGACCGGTAAGAGGATGCATGAGGGTGTGGTGCTACAGGTTGGTTGAAGGAAATCCCTCATAGACCTCGCCGGAGGATCTATTTGGATGTTATTCCCTTCATTGACGGGAGGGGAAAATTACATTTGTGGATTAGGCATTCTAGGTTCAGGCATTTCCCCACCCCTTTGAACATTTGGATTGGCACCAACGTTTTCAAAATTATCGCCCGCATCCTCGGGTGAGTTTTGGTCAATATTCATGTTGGGGCCTAAGAGTTATCTAACCAATCGATTTTGTTCATTCCATCCCCACATGCAACAACTTATCTACAAGTGAAACTATACACAACAAAAATATATACACAGAACAACGTACCTCAGCCCATGATGAAAATCACAGGACTTACCTCCGTTGTCTGGAAATCGTCTTCTTGATTTGACACTTACCTTCCCCGGCAATGACACCAAAAATGATTGAGTTATTCCGTTGTAATATCCTAACCTCTTAACATCTCCCTTGGGATGATGTCAAAAGAAGGGCAAAGAAATGGTGGAATATGAAATGTACAAAATGTGTGTGTGTGCACAAAAGTGCTCCCCAAGCGGAAGGAGTCTTTTGAGTGTCGTGTTTTACTTGGAAAAGTATTCCAAGGTCGTCTTCTCGGAGAAGGATGTGAATCATTTTTAAAGTGATTTCGATGAAAAGAAAGGGTAAAATCTTTTGTAGTTTGAAGTTGGTTTGTGATGAAATTGAAATGGGAAACAAGTGTTGGCTAATCTGAAGGGTTCACTCCAATGGAAATGTCAAGTCAACCCAAAACCTTCTTCCAATGGTGTATAGATGAACAGTTGATTCGTGGGAAGCGAGGGACGAGATGGAAGTGAGGATCCAAGCATAACCCGTGACAAGTCTACGGGATATCAAAAACTCACACCATGTCCTTACTCAATCCAGTCATACCGAACCATCGTACACAGAGGGGAGGAAAGAAGATGAGTTGAAAAGGCATACCCAATAGGAGGTCTCCCTTGGATTAGCCAACTTAAAGACTTAGCTACTCATGCTTAAGGTAAAGAAAAAAATATAGTGAGAAGACATTATGAAGAAACAAAGACTCGGGCTAAGCATAAATGAAATGCACAAATATAACTTCCGGATAATCACCTCTTACTAAAGATTGGATGAGAAACTACTCACTCTTCATGGCTTAGGTAAATCTAGAAAAGTGAGTGATGCTCATCCCTCCAAGTAAAGGAGTTGCAAGGGAAAACATATTACTCACGGAGCCAACCTTCAACGAAGAATGAGTGAATCGCATTCCATCCTTCACGGCTTTGGTAAAGTTCTAGAAAAGTGGAAGAGTTTCACTCCTCTAAAGGAAGAAGAAAGCTCAAGACAATGAAAATAAAAGAAAGCAATAATACAATAGCAATTAAAAGAAAGCAATAATACAATAAAAGATAGCAATAAATTAAAAGAAAGCAATAATAACTTTTCTAGGGTTAGCCACTACCAAAAGGTGCTCTTTTCAAGAAAGCAATGATACAAGAAAGCCATAATGACTTTTGGAGGGTTCTCCACTACCAAAAGATGCTCTTTACAAGAAAGATGATACAAGAAAATAATAATGACTTTTAGAGGGTTTTCCACTACCAAAAGATGCTCTCTACAAAAAAGATGATACAAGAGAAAAATGTACTCTTTAGAAGACCCAAGGGGTGCTATTTATAGGCAAAAAGGGAGAGCTTGAATTACACTTTGATCCCCCTCCCTTTTGAGCTTTTGATAATTGGCACCATATAGTTTGTAGCTTTCATAATTGGCTCGCTATCGTTTGTAAGTTTGATAATTGGCTCCTTAGTTGTTTGTAGCTTTGATGCAATTGGCTCCCCAGTAGTTGGTAGCTTTGATGCACAAACTCCTAAAAAGAACAACAATCAATGCATTATCCCTAATTCACACACTAACCCTAATTTGGCTTATTTTGACTAGTTTAAATTTATTTAACTAACATAATTGACCTATTAACTTAATTAAATTATGCCTTAATTAGGGTTAATCAATATACCGGATCCGTCAAATCCTCCACTACTCCTTGTCCTTCAAAATCCTCAAAGAATGGCTTGAGTCTTTGGCCATTGACCTTCAATGTCTTGTCATCCTCAGGGTTTGTGACATCCACAACCATATTGAGATAGGCCACCATGACAAGATAGGGGCCATCCTAATAGGATCGAAGTTTCCCTTGAAAGATCGAGGGACAAGAGTTGTATAAAAGCACTTTTTGGCCGGGTTTGAATGACTTTCGTACAATGGATTTGTCATGAAAGATCTTAGCCTGCTTTTTTAAAATTTTTGACCTCTCACGCATCTCTTCGGATTTCTTCCAATTCATTCAATTCTAGCTTCCTATGCTCTCCAGCCATTCTCAAATTATAGTTCAAAGTCTTTATGGCCCAATAGGCCTTGTGTTCCATCTCAACTGGCAAATGACAAGCCTTTCCATAGACGAGCCGATAGGGAGACATGCCTAAAACATTCTTGTAGGCAGTGCGGTAAGCCCATAGGGCATCAATCAGTCTAAATGACCAATCTTTTCTATTCGGGTTCACTATTTTCTCTAAAATATTCTTAATCTCCCTATTGGCCAACTTGGCTTGGCCATTGGTCTGTGGGTGGTATGCAGTGAATTCCTTATGTGTGACACCATATTTATGCATTAAAGACGCAAATGGCCTATTGTAGAAATGTGATTCACCATCGCTTATCATTGCACGAGGCATCCCAAACCTAAAAAAAATGTTCTCCTTGAGAAACTTGACCATGTCCTAGTGGTCATTGGTCTTGGTTGGGATAGCCTCCACCCATTTGGATACGTAGTCCATTGTCAGTAGAATGTATAAATTTCCAAACTACATAGGGAAGGGACCCATGAAGTCGATGCCCCAACAATCAAATATTTCTATAACAAGTACAGGGGAGAGGGGCATCATGTTCCTTCGGGTCACATTACTCAAACGTTGGCATCTATCACATTCTTTACAAAATGAAATACAATCCTTTATCGAAGAGGGCCAATAAAAAATTAACTGCAGAATTTTTACTGAAGTCTTCTTAGTAAAGAAATGGCCATCGCATGCCTCTAAATGGCAGAATGCAAGGACTTCTCGCAGTTCATTTTTTTGGTATGCATCTCCGCAGAACTTGGTCAGGGCAGTACTTGAACAAGTATGGATTGTCGAAGTAGAAGTACTTCACATCCGCCATAAATCTTCTTCGATCCTCCGGGCTCCAATCCGGTGGTATTTGTCCTGTTGCAAGATAATTACATATGTCAACATATCAAGGACACACAGAATGAATTTAAAATCCGCCACCACGTTCTCCACTTCCTTCTTATCTTTGATTGTCAGATTGAACTCTTGGAGTAGGAGGATCAACTTGATGAGTCTCGATTTGGCATCCTGCTTAGACAACAAATACTTCAAAGTAGAGTGATCAGTATAGACTACTATCAGTGAACCAATGATGTAAGAATTGAATTTATCCAATTCAAATACTACTGCTAAAAATTCCTTTTCAGTGGTGGTATAATTCATTTTTGCCTCATTAAGGGTTTTGCTAGCATAGTATATTACATACGGTCTCTTATCTTCCCTTTGACTCAGCACTGCGCTTACCGCGTAATCGCTCGCGTTGCACATCAGCACAAAAGGTAAATCTCACATGGGTGGTCGCATAATTAGAGGTGTAGTAAGCATATTTTTCAGTTTTGAAAATAATGTCTCACAATTATTCGACCACTCTAATGGGACATCCATGGAAAGTAAACTGGTCAAAGATTGGTGCATTGCACTAAAATCTTTAATGAAACGACGATAAAAGCAGGCATGCCCCAGAAATGACCTGATACCCTTTATGACCTTCGATGTTGGGAGGTTGGAAATGGCCTCAACCTTTAATTTGTCCACTTTGATCCCCTTTGCCAAGACGATATGCCCAAGCACAATTCCTTGTGTCACCATGAAGTGACAGTTCTCCCAATTCAAGACTAAGCTTTTCTCCTTGCATCTCTAGAGAACTCTCTCCAAATTTTCCAAGCATCCACTGAAAGAATCTCCAAAGACCGAGAAGTCATCCATGAACACCTCCACAATCTTCTCCACCATATCACCAATGCAATCTTGATTTGATTGTAGCCGGAGTATCGATCTAAAAAGCAATAGAATAGATGCCCTGCTACTCGCTTCCAACACTTGGTCAAGACATGGCAATGGGGAATGGTCTTTTCTTGTGCATAAGTTGAGCTTATGGTAATCAATGCACACTCTCCATCCGGTGATCCCCCTTGTTGGAATAAGCTCATTATCCTCATTTACCACTACGGTGACTCTCGAATTCTTGGGTACTACTTGCGTGGGTCTAACCCACTTACTATCAGAAATCAAAAAAATGATGCCCACGTCAAGTAGTTTTAGCACCTCGTCTCTCACCACATCCTTCATAATTAGATTCAACCTTCTTTGTGGTCGATTAACCCCAAATTAGTATATGAATTAAAATAATTACATAAGCTAATTTAGTAAGATAAATCAATTAAAAACTATAAATTAGGGTTTGTGGGTAAGCTATGATTTTATCTGTTTAATGTCTAAAATTTTAGGTTTTGATGCGGAATTATTGCAAATTTAAAGGTGTAATCAGTCAAAGCTTGAAAGATCAAGGGATCAAAGTGTGAATCAACCAAGAAAAGCCAGCACAATAGGATGATCAAGATCAAAATTTCAACAAGGCACCACCGTCTGGACGGTGGCTCTTGGCATCCGGACGGTGGCCCTTGGCAGCTCACCTTCATCCTCCACCTCATGCTTCCTACTTTGCCTATAAATACCCCATGCATGGTCTTCTTCAGTAGCCGGGCAAGGCCATAGAGTGGAGCTCCAGGAGAGAAAAAAAAGACAAAAAAAAGAAGAAGAGAAAGAAAGTCATAGAAATATTCTAGATCTTGTGCGACCTACTCTCCATCTGAAACTCTGTATTTTTACATTTCTGTTTTATCTTTCTATTCGGATAGTTGAACTGTCACCACCTTTGTTTCTTAACTGATAATAAAGGTGGTTGTATTTCAGTTGTTCCTTGTGAAAAAAGTGTCCGAGTCTGTATTTTATTTACTGTTAAAATGAAAATTATCTGCACTCCTTGCTTGTCTGTAGTAATGGGGTGTGAGTATTTACTTATATCCTTCAATGAAAGGTAAACATTTGTATAATATTGGTTAACTTCTGGAAATGCTGACGTTTTATTAAGCTCCCTCTCTCTCTCTCAATAGATATACATATATACCAATGGGCCTTTGGTCCATTGGTACTCCTTACCTTGTCAAGGCTTTGCCTTCTTGAGGTCAAGGGTTAAAGTCTCCCTCCCCCCCAAAAAAAAAAGAAGAAAAAAAATAGATATACATATACACATATATATATGTATTTTAAACTTCATGCATGACACGCTTATGTACGTAATTGGGTATTGTGCGCGGAATTATGTCATCAATGAATCATCAACCTGCCAGTTAAATATCTATGGTGTTCCAACGGCATGGCTTGACCTCAAAGAGCACTAAGGATGTTCTATTGTAGCATGGTACCATTGTCAAATGAATAACCTAAATGATCCTCATGAATGACTCAACCTTCTAGGTTATTATGATTGTTTAACTGATACATATTATAATATTGCCAATTTAATAACCTAAATGATCCTCATGAATGGCTCGACTTTCTGGATTATTACAGTTGTTTAACTGATACATATTATAGTATTGCCAATTAAGTAACCTAAATGATCCTCATGAATGGCTTGTCGTTCTAGGTTATTAGGGTTAGTCAATTGACACATATATATATATATATGACCAGCTAACTTAAGAAGTTGTTGTGTTATGATCTATTAATATCATCAGCTAACCTAAGAAGTTGTTGTGTTATGGTTTATTATGCACATACTTACTATCATATGGTCAACTGAGTAACTCAAATTATCCTCATGCATGATTTGTCCTTCTGGGTTATTAGGGTTAGTCAATTGACATATATATATAACCAGCTAACCTAAGAAGTTGTTGTGTTATGATTTATTAGTACCACTAGCTAACCTAAGAAGTTGTTGTGTTATGGTTTATTATGCACATACTTACTATCATTTGGTCAACTAAGTAACTCAAATGATCCTTATGAATGGCTCATCCTTCTGGTTTATTTGGATTAGTCAATTGTCACGTATACCATCAGCTAACCTAAGAAGTTGTTGTGTGATGGTTTATATACATCAGACCTTCCGGTTGACTTTTCAGTGACATGAAAGTTAATTGTTGTAAGGTAGCATTTTTAGTATTTAACCAATATAAAGCATATAAGAACCTTAAACTGAAGGGTAATTTTTATATTATTGTCTTTTCACAATTTATGTGCAAACAACCATTTAATTAGACTAGTTATCAATCTAAACTTATATCATAAGCTATCTCATGCTATCTTATTTTAAACAACAACGACACTATTTTTATTTTGTTTCTTAATTATTAAAACTCTTTGTGGGATCGATCTTGCACTTAAACTGAGAGAACTACAATTTGACCACTTATACTTGGGTGTATAATATAAATCCGATCACAGAATAGTTCGAATCAAGTTTTTGGTGCCGTTGCTAGGGAGTTACGATAATTTGAAATCAAGTAAAATACGAAAATTGTTTAATTTTATTATATATATATATATATATATATATATTGTGAGTTTTCTTTAATAGTTTATGTTTGTTCATTCATTAGTAGGTTTTGTAAATCAGTCATCTCCTTCGTCTTCGTCATCTTCATCTACACAAGAATCATTTGAATTAAGTATGGCTAGAAACGCACCTAGGGGAAGAACAACCTAGAGAACAAGAAGTAATTCAAAATATTCGACCATTAAGAAAATATTTACATCCTACAAGAACTAATGTCCCGTCATGTTTTTCTTTTCCAACAGATGCTCCAAATCTTAATATTAAGCGAGGAACAAGACTCGAATTAGATTTTGACTAATAATGACAAAGTTGTAGAAAAAACGTGTTTTGGGGATGAAGGTTAATGGTCCGAATTTTTTTGTGTAAATATTTTTCTATGTACAAAGTCTTTTTTTTTGAAATAAAGATGTGGGCCGAGTAAGGAATGTCTTAAAATGCCAACCTGTAGCATGGGTAGAGACTTATCCTAAGTCGCCATTGTTTTCCAAGTTCAATGTGTGCATTTAGTTTTTTTTTTTTTTAATTTTCATAGATAAATGTGTATATAAATAACTTTGATTTTTATTTGAGTTCAAATACCAGTAAGAAAAAAAAACAAAAACAAAAAAGCCTCATTTACTTGAAAATTGGTATTTTCTCTATGCTTAAATGTCAAATGTACATTGGTATTTGTCATTCTTAAGGTATAGAATGACCAAACTCAAAAATAGAATTGATACATAACCAACATTCTTTGAAACTCTGACATAACCAGAGTGGAGATGATGAAGAATATCATGGTAAGTTTTGAGCCTTGCGATGCTTTCTGAGAAACAATCAACATTTACTCGAGTAAGCTCTGTCACTTTCAATTTTTGAATAATCTCATTTAAACTTGCTTTGATTAATGCAACTAAAGTGATCTATTGACATATCCCACAGCGAACCTTTGCATGCAACACATACATGGGCACATAATTGAGAAAGGATTTTAGGCCATCTTTGATTTGATTTTGAGCCTTAGTCATTGCTTCTACGAAATTATATCCCTAGTTAGCCATGTTTGAGCCTTCAATGAATGATTTCTTCTTCAAGAAACCCATATGATAACCGAGCCATAGGAGAATATACTTGACATACCTTGCTATCTAATTTTCTTGCACCATCTCATAAATCAGAATGATACAGAAAAGTAAGAGAAATAGAAAAAGATGATTGTGGCTATTGTTCAATGAAAAATAAATAAAAAAAAAATCGATGGGAACAACCAATAAAGAAAAGAAACAGAAAAATAGGGAATTGCCAAGAAACTGAAAAATGAGAAAAATGAAGGAAAGAAATATCATTTCTAGGCAAAAAGATTGAAAAGTAAGAAAGAGGTGTGCTACATTAAAAAGGGGATAGCTTTTGAATACCATTGACGTCATTTCATTAGCCACTGACCTTTGGCGACATTACAACCTGTACAAAGCCCTAATTGATCTCAAGTCTAATGCATGTGTGTATTTTTGACCGAAAACTAGGGTATGTTAAATAGTATTTCTTTAATTGCATTGATATTCTTCCATAAGATTATGCCAAGAACATTATTAATCTACTTTATTAAGACTTTCACTCCCTTTCTAATTGTGCATGTGATTTTTTCGATTGGACATCCTCTGATCACATGCCTTTTGAGAGACAAATCACTATAATCGAAGGAAATTTTTACTGAGGGCATTTCTAAGAGAGGTTTGTGAAATAAAAGCTATCCATGGAGGGTGGTAAAGTGGAATGTTTGTTATATAACAATTCTTGTTTCTAGAAAGACCATTTCTACTACACAGGGAATTCCAAATGCCAATGTGACTAATGCTAATTTTTGCATAGAATAAATACCTATGTAAGTCGAAATTGAGGGTTGGGCGTCCCAACAACCATGATGCTAATTTACTTTAACCCATCTGTTCGACTGGAGTTTGTAGGTAGCTCACTAGACAAAACTCGTCCACTAAAGATCACGTAGGGGTTTAACGGCTTGTTGCATGTGCTAAATGCAATCGTGTTATCTACAAAAGTGATTTTATTTTGTTATTTATTACTAGGGACTAGTAATGTTTAGGTTGGGGGGTGTGATTAACCCTAATTAAGGCATAATTTAATTAAGTTAATAGGTCAATTTTGTTAGTTAAATAAAGTTAAACTAGTCAAAATAAGCCAAATTAGGGTTAGTGTGTGAATTAGGGATAATACATTGATTGTTGTTCTTTTTAGCAGTTTGTGCATCAAAGCTATCAACTACTGGGGAGCCAATTGCGTCAAAGCTATAAACTACTGAGGAGCCAATGATCAAACTTACAAACTATAGGGTGCCAATTATGAAAGCTACAAACTATATGGTGCCAATTATCAAAAGCTCAAAAGGAAGGGGGATCAAAGTTTAATTCAAGCTCTCCCTGTTTCCCTATAAATAGCACCCCTTGGGTCTTGTAAAGAGTACCTTTTTCTCTTGTATCATCTTTTTTGTAGAGAGCATCTTTTGGTAGTGGAAAATACTCCAAAAGTAATTATTATTTTCTTGTGTCATCTTTCTTGTAAAGAGCATCTTTTGGTAGTGGAGAACCCTCCAAAAGTCATTATGACTTTCTTGTATTATTGCTTTCTTGAAAAGAGCACATTTTGGTAGTGGATAACCTTCTAAAAGTTATTATTGCTTTCTTTTATTGTATTATTGCTTTCTTTTATTTACATTGTCTTGAACTTTTTTCTTCCCTTAGAGGAGTGAAACTCTTCCACTTTTCTAGAGCTTTACCAAAGCCGTGAAGGGTGGAACGTGATTCACTCATTCTTCGTCGAAGATTGGCTCTGTGTGTAATATGTTTTCCTTTACAACTCCTCTACTTGGAGGGATGAGCATCACTCACTTTTTTAGCTTTACCTAAGCCATGAAGAGTGAGTAGTTTCTCATCCAATCTTTAGTAAGAGGTGATTATCCAGAAGTTATATTTGTGCATTTCTTTTATGCTTTGCCCTAGTCTTTATTTCTTTATAATGTCTTCTCATTACATTTTTTTCTTTACCTTAAGCATAAGTAGCTAAGTCTTTAAGTTGGCTAATCCAAGGGAGACCTCCTCTTGGGTATGCCATTTCAACTCATCTTCTTTCCTCCCTCGGTGTACGATGGTTCGGTTTGACTGGGTTGAGTAAGGACATGGTGTGAGTCTTTGATATCCCATAGACTTGTCATGGGTTATGCTTGGATCCTCACTTCCATCTCGTCCCTCATTTCCCACGAATCAACCATTCATCTATGCACCATTGGAGGAAGGTTTCAGGTTGACTTGACATTTCCATTGGAGTGAATCCTTCGGATTAGCCAACACTTGTTTTCCATTTCAATTTCATCACAAACCAACTTCAAACTACAAAAGATTTTACACTTTCTTTTCACTGAAATCACTTTAAAAATGATTCACATCCTTCCCCGAGGAGATGACTTGGAATACTTTTCCAAGTAAAACACGACACTCAAAAGACTACTTGCGCTTAGGGAGCACTTTTATTCACACACACACATTTTGTACATTTCATATTCCACCATTCCTTTGCCCTTTCTTTTGACATCAGCCCAAGGGAGATGTTAAGAGGTTAGGATATTATAACGGAATAACTCAAGCATATATCCAAAATTGGTGGAGGAATAACTGTCCTTAGGATTCTTAGTGTATAATCATTATTATTTACTTTAACTGTTTATGCACTTACTTTATCTTTTCGTATAGTGTTGTTTTCTTAGTTTCAGATGTTGGTGTAGTTGTCAAAAGCTCAAATGCAAGGTGTTCCCTAACCCTACTTATCATTTTACAGTCTTTCATTGCATATCATATTTTTTTTGTTGCATTGAGGACAATACATGGAACAAGTTGGGGGGGTGAGGTGCACCATTTGTATGACACACCAATAGATTGTGAAAAAATTTTGTTGACAATGTCAATTTTTGCGGTGAAAATTTCACCTTTCACATACAAACAGATTTTTTGTTCATAATAGTGCAAAGTATGTGAAAAATTTGAGAATTTTTCTGAAAATATCTGAGTGTTGAAATGTATTCCCTTATTAAGAGTGTTAGGGGTTGTTGATACGTTGATCTTTACTTGAATTTGGTATACATGAGCACATTATAGAGATCGATCCTACGCTTAAGTATCACATACTTGTTTGCTTTTGAACTCAACCATAAGTGCACTATGAACTTGTAATTTTGGCAATTTACGGATTGAGTTCACATTTAGTGCTTGACATGAATAGTGGAGAAGAGTAAGAACCCATGCTTTAATGACAATTCTTGTTGGAGGGAACTTACATTTACTCAAAGGAACAATTCTTCAAATTTCAAATTTGTTCAATAGTCTCTATGCTTGTTTTGGCTAGGTGCATCTGTGTAGTTGATGAACTTGTCTTGAAATGCATAGTGCTCCCCCATGCTTATCTACAGATGATCTTAGGCCATTTTTGAATATTTTGAGCCTTGGTCTTTTTCTTGAGAAAATATTATTCCTAGTGTCATGATTGAGCCCTAATTGAAATTCGTTTCTATGCCACACATTAGACCAAGCCAGTGAAAAATGATAAATATCTACCTTATCTTGGTTGTTTCTAGAGCTGAATATAAGTGATTGTAAAAGACAAGGAAGTATGGTGTGGAAACTCAAACAAAAGGGAGGAAAGATGTTGAAACTCAAAGAATGAAAATCCAAGAAAAGGAAGAAAAGGGGTGAAAAGAAGAAAGAATGATCAAAAGAAAAGGAAAAGAAAAAAAAGAAATAAAGAGTGTGGTGATGGTGTAAAAATAAAACTCTCATGAAAAAGGAAATGTTTTTAAAATAAAAGTCTTTCACTCAGAACAACCCTCTTTGTTATCATGTATCCTTCGTTTATTTTGCCTAAAAATCGCCCCAAGGCTCCATTATAACCCTTGAGATCCTAAATGATCTAGAGAAGCATGGAGCTACATACTTTTAAAGGAAAAGAGAAGTTGGTTTGCTATATAGTGCCCTAGCATCCCTTTTATGAGATTATGCCAAGGTTGTTTCACTTTCATGCATAAACTTCATTTTTGGATTATATGTGAGCATATTTCATTTTGTGCACAAGATTCTATCACACATATACACATGGAAAGTGATTCGTGCATAAAGTTAACATTTTTTTACTATGCCTTTTTGGACTAATTGTACTTTGATGGACTTTAAGTAATGACATTTCAGGTCTTAAAGTGAACAAAGGCTAAAGAACAACAAAAATCACACTTGAATGTAACACCAGCACAATAGGGAACAAAATTGCAAAAGGTTGGGACAAAGCAAGAACATTTGAACGTCCTTTGAAATCCTGTCAAGACCAGCTGTTGAGACGTGGCGTGTTGCAAATCAACAAAGGGAAAATACTGAGGTACTTGAGTACCACGTTCGAATGCCAACTCACGTTCGAACATCCTCTGGAATCTTGAGAAGACTACACCACTGGAACCTAGCAATAAAGAAAGAAGAACCACAGAACAGAAGTACTTGAGTACAACGTTCGAACGCCACTCCACATTCGAATGTTATCTTGAGTGACTGAGGACCATGTTGCTGAGTGTAAAGTCAAAGTTGTTCAAGATGTATGGAAGTGACCATCACAGAGACCACATACCACTTGAGTGGAAGGAATCAGACACCATCTGGCGTTTGAACGCCCTCAAAGCAAAGACACAGACAACGTTTGAACGACATCTCATGTTCGAACGTCCTTAAAGAAAAGACAAACTTAACATTCGAACGCCAGATCACATTTGAATGTCCTCTGCAGACTACCTGCAGAGTAGGTGGTTCCCATGGGCAGCAAACACTATTCACTCATCCTCTCTTATCTCCTACCCACCCTCCCCTTCCTTGCCTATAAATACTCCCATGTTGGGAGCTTAAAGGGCATTCTTCCTCTTGTAGAGTAAAAGGGGGAGCAATCTTTTCTTTTGTAAAGTAGAGAGTTTTTAGTAAATCTAGTTCTTGAACATTTTGTGTTTATGTTTTCATTTTGCATTTATATCAACCATGATGGAGGCTTAGACTCTCCTTGTAGTTGAAGTCTTTTATTTACTTATGCTAAGTCTTTACATTCATGTTGTGACAACCATGATGGAGGCTTATACTCCCCTTGTAGTTGTATTTGCTTTTATTTACAAAGTATCAAGAAAGATAGTTCATCTTTTGGTTATGGTGGAAACCCTCCAAAAGTAACTAGCTTTCTTCTATTTTTATTATTCATGTATTTCACTTCCATTGCTTGAGCATCCTTCCTTCTTAGAAGAGTGAAACTCTTCCACCTTTCTAGAGCTTTACCAAAGCCGTGAAGGGTGGAAAGTGATTCACTTATTCTTCATTGAAGATAAGCTCTTTGTTTAGTTTGCTTCACTTAGTAGCTCCTCTACTTAGAGGGATGAGTAGCATTAACTTTTCTAGCTTTGCCAAGGCCATGAAAAGTGAGTAGTTCCTCATTCACTCTTTAGTAAGAGGTGATGAATATGTAAAGATTATCCGAAAGCTATGTTTGTGCAACTCCTTCATGCTTTGATGTTTTATATTCCACCTGTTCATTGGATGATTAAATGCATCTAACAAAGTTGAGGTACTTTGTATAACCAAGGGCTTCCTCTATGATACGGATGACTCCTGCATAGAAAGACCCGTTGGTTCAAGGCAAGCACCCCGGCTAGCTCTTCATAACAACCATTCAATCTCCACCATTATTGCGCTTTATTCAAAGAATGGATTCTTAATGCCATGGTTGGATGCCTTATAGAAACACTTACTTGTTTGTAGATGGGTTAAGTCTTGGCACAGACAATTCTTATAAACTTCTAGTAAGGTATCGGAATCATGTGCTTAATTCTCAGAATCCATCTTTATCTTCCGATTAACTTGTTGTTGACACGGGAGTTAATTGAGTTATAAAGCACAAACATAATAAATCAGATAGTCATAATAAATCGGATAGTCTATTACATGTTCTGATCCTCGAGCTAAATGGTGGCTATTACATTTTGAGAATCTTATATTTTGTCTAGAAAACTCTTGAAAAGAATCTTCTATTCTATTCAAGAACCCCACCACTCCAAACTCTTGAAATTTCCAGTTACTTGGTCTCTATTATTGCTTACTTCAAAACACCAATCATAGTTCCCTATGGATTCGACTCCAGACTTAACTGGATTATTACTATAGCTTGACCGCCTGCACTTGGGTGTACACATTTCAGATCAAGTCAGAAGGCATGCCAGGATAGCATATGTGTGATTCATTGTGGAGAGACACCCTTGGTGAGGTTGCATCAAAGTTGAATTTGGATAGCCTGTTGAATGTGAATTCCATTGTGGAAGGGCTTAAATTACTTGTCCATTGCACACACGCATGAGTTTGCAAATGAATGTGTAGGTGCATACTTCAGACTAGTATTTAAAGCCATAGTGTTGCTCATGTGTTCTTGGTTATGTCAGTTGAATGATGTGTTAGGTATCTTTTTGCTTAAAGGATGGGAGAATATGGCTCAACTTTTGATATTTGATAAGAATTAGGAATGCCCTTATTGTTTGAATTCATGCTTTGCATTGTGGGTGTTCATTTTGGTATTTAAAAGTAGAAATACATGCCTTATTTGTTGAAAGCATCAAAATTTTAAATCATGTTGCAATTTTGGTAGCAACTTGGGGCATGATGGTTCAAATTGTGGTTTTTAAGTGTAGCACATTTTGGGTGGAGGAGAGGTCATTTAATGAGT
This sequence comes from Ilex paraguariensis, assembly GCA_963454935.2. NCBI lineage: Eukaryota > Viridiplantae > Streptophyta > Magnoliopsida > Aquifoliales > Aquifoliaceae > Ilex > Ilex paraguariensis. The sequence continues at coordinate 178,546 of CAUOFW020000137.1, read as the reverse complement.
GTTATAATGGATAGGTCTTGAAATGAAGAAGAGTGGAAGTGTATTGGACAACAGGGGTTTATTTTGCAAAAAGAGCAAAACCTACCAGTAGGCCATACCGGTAGGTTTTAGCCACTGGTCCTGCACCTACCGCAAACCTACTGGTATTTTTTGCTCACTAGAGTAAAACCTATCGATAGGTTTCCATCGACCTACCGGTAGTTTTCAGCCAGAATGCCAAAAATTAGGGGTTTTAATCAGATTTTTTCAGGGAACTATTCATTGTCTTCCTATTTCACAAACCCTAGGGCATTTCTATTCCACTCAAAGCACCTCTAAGCTCTCAAATCCTTTGCCTCTTCCATTAATCTCTCAATCCTAAACCCTAGGGCTGTTGATTCAATGACTTTTAGTGAAGATTTGAAGTTTGCCCCTTTAGAAACCCTAGTTTGCTGAAAATTCCATAATCCCTAATCTCTTTTGATTTTTTCAAAACCTCCTAGATCTTTGCAATGGATCGCCAAGTAATGATTCTCCGGAATTCTATGGACCCAATTAAGGGTTTCTTCTTGGCTCTTGTTGCACTCTTGACCTTTGGGGCATTATTGCTATGTATGGCCCAAAACAAATGCACTAGGCCAAACTCTCCACAACTCGAGGACACAAGCACCCATAAGAAGAGTGGGGAGGCGTCCAGTGGTGATCAAAATGAACAAAGAAAGAAGGCAAGGAATGAGGCTAGGTACCAAAGCATTCAAGAGAAAAATGTTACGTGTGAGAGGTAACTCAATCACATTTCCCTTGGTCCAACCAATGAGGTGGTCAGGATCATTGTGGCTCATGCGATTGTGTTTTGGTTTGAGCCTATGGAAGGGTTCAATTTGTCTTTGTGCCAGAAATTTTACCAAAAACTCAAGGTGGTTGATGAGGTTGAGGTCTTGAGGACAAACATAAGGGGTAAGACATTTGATGTGACCCCTATAGTGATTGCTACCCTCCTACATTATGAGAGGCCACCTTTCTCCACCTCGGTATACCCACATAACATCACTCACACCAAGACTATCCCTGAGTATGTAGCTTGGATGCACGAGGACCCGACTCAGTTTAAAGGCACAGTTCAAGTTAGGGGCCTCAAACATTCATATGGGATTTTGAATAAGCTTCTACATTACAACCTACTTCTGAGGGGGGCCGAGAAGACGCCTAACATTGAAAAGTTGGCCCTCTTGGATGCAGTAATGTTAGGAAAGGCTGTAGAATTTGTACTTTTTGCTTGGGAGGTAATAAAGGACTTTGCGAAGACTCAAAAGCCTAAGGCCAACCTCCCTTTTGGGAACTTGGTCACTTAGATGTGCAAACATTTCAAAGTAAAGGCTTATGGCTTTGACAAGTTCACTCCCCCCAGGACTGGGGCTATTGGAAAGGCTAGTAGCAGCAAGAGGTCTGCTGTGACCCGAGCTGAGCGCACTAGGGCTCCAAGACTAGAGACATCTGATGTAGGGCCTTCATCTACTAGGCTGCTTGTGTTTGTCCTATCCACTTCTGCACCAGAGTTCTCAGTATGTCAGCGCCTCGATGCGTTATAGGTGACGGTTCATGGGATCTCTGCCATGATGACCCGCTTGTTTTAGCACACATTCCCCGGCGAGCCTATTCCGAGTGGAGCTCCACCTTCTCGTTCTGCCTTCTCAACGTCCATAGTGGTTGAGGTGGGAGAGATGGACGATGACGATGAGGAGAAGGATGCCGCTGGTGACGGTGATGAGGAAGATGATAGTGATGATGGGGATGACGGAGATGAGAAGTTTGTTATGGTTTTTGTTCTTTTTGAATGGGGGTTGTAAATAGCTAGGAGCAGAGTCATTGGCCTAGTAGAAGAATCTTTAAGATTTTAGGCCATTTTGTATCTTTTTGAACTCTTTCTCCATGTAACCCAAATTTTGAAAGTAATTAATTAATTACCATAGTTTTTGTTCCATCTTGTCCAAGTTCATTTTTGTTAATTGCATTATGATTTTTGTATTTTGTGTGTTTGATGGATGACTTGTGAAAATGGATTGTTGCAATTTCATACTTGTTTATTTTGGTTTGAAAATAAATTTTGTTAGGGACTAGCAAAGCTCAATTTGGGGGGTGTGATTAGCACAAAACATTTCATATTTCATGTACTTGTACATCCCTTTTACACTTGGTTTTACAGTTAAAATAAATGGAATTTCAATGTTCGAGCTTTTCATGAAGTTTCATTATGTTTACAGAAAATGAGGTTCAAATGGTGCTTGTTAGGCCCTATCGTGATGCTTAAGTTGATTGGAGATGAGGTGGAGGGTTGATGTTTGCTTCACAGCAGGAGGAACCAAGAATTTTGCAAAACAAGGAAAAAACCTACCGGTAGGTTTTAGCTACTGGACCTACACCTACCACAAACCTATTGATAGGTTTTGCTCACTAGAGTGAAACCTACAGGTAGGTTTCTATCGATCTACCGGTAGATTTTACTGACACGGGACAAATTCTACATCTCAAGCTCTACAACTTTGGAGGTCCCACCATTGGGTCTCCCACTCTTCCCTGACACCCCTTACACAAAAGGCACCCCCTTCCTCACCCTAGCTTGGAATTTTGGAGGTTTGACATTAATGAGGAGAGAAAAAGCTACGTGTGTAAGCTAGGCCTGTGCTAGCTTGCTCAACCCATCCCTTTCAGCCCCTTTTGATGGGGATCACATCACACATGCTAGAGGAGGCTCAATGACGTTTTTGAAGGACCAATTCAATATATTATGGATATACATTGTAATATAGAGAGAGAGTCCAAGGAAGAAGATGAATTGGGCTAGAGAGAGAAGTTAATATTTTTGCATTTTCTTCCATACATTGCCTTGTAATTTCTCTCTTCATTTCTTAGTTTTAAAATGGGTATTGCATTTCTCTCTTCATAGTTTATGTTTTCTTGCATTAACTTAACTCAAATCTTCATTCCTTTATAATGTCTTTCCATTACATTGTTGTCTTTGCTTTAAGTATGAGTAACTAAGTTTTTAAGTTGGCTAATTCAAGGGAGACCTCCTTTTGGGTATGCCATTTCAACTCATTTTCTTTCCTCCACGTAGTGTATGTTGGTTCGGTTTGACTATGTTGAGTGTGGACATGGTTGTGAGTTCTTGATATACCATAGGCATTGTCATAGGGTATGCTTGAATCCTCACCTCCATTCTTGTCATGTGCTTCCTACAAATCAATCAAACATCTAGGCACCATTGGAGAAAGGTCTCGAGTTGAGTTGGCATTCCCATTGGAATGACCCCTTCAGATTAGCCAATGCTTGTCCCACTTCAATTCCATCAAGATACAATCACAAACCAAGATCAAACAACAAAATATTTTTACCCTTTACCCTTTTACCAAAATTACCTTCAACACAATTCACCTCCTTCCCTAAGGAGACGACCTTGGATTGCTTTTTCAAGTAAAACATGAAACTTGAAAGTCACTCTACACTTAAGGAGCACTTTTGTTCACACACACGCATTTCATTCCACCACACCATTATTCCATTTTCCCATTTCTTGCATCATTCTGAGGGAGAGTGACATTCTCCAATCCCTATCAGCCATACACAAATCGAGGGATGATTTCCAGATATTAGTGAATACAACAGAAACCATCAAGCATCAACCCCCCACATAAAAGGAGTTTAGAGGACACCATGAACCAGTTCATTCAGAGTCAAATGAGTTTCAATACTCAAATCACCCATGCATTTAATGATTTCAAAGCTTAAACTTCATAGAATATTGAGGATATTAAGAGTCATCTAGCCAAATTGACCCAGTCTTTGAGCATATCAGAGAAGGGAAAATTCTCATCTCAATCTAAACTCCTATAAAGTTAAAACTAGGCTAATGTTGTGTCTTCCGAGCCTTCTCTGAGTCAAGTGCAAGCAATTATCACACTGAGAAATGGTAAGGTGATTGACAAGACCATTAAACCCAAAAATCTTGAGCCAACAGCAGTGTCGATCCCTGTAAACGAACCAATTGAGCCTGAATCTGTGACTGAAAAGGAACCAAAACCGCCAAATAAAAAAGAACCTTCAAGGCCTAATCATTTATCTTTTCTTCAAAGAGTCAAGAAGCCGCAATCTCTGAATAGTCATGCTAAAATTTTTGAGTTTTTTAAGCAAGTAAAGATTAACATCCCTTTGTTGGGTGCAATCAAGCAAGTCCCATCATATGCCAAATTTTTGAAAGACCTTCGCACAGTGAAAGAAGGTTCAATGTACAAAAAGAGCATTTTTAACTAAACAGGTTAGTGCTATCATTCAGCACAAGACCCCTCCCAAATACAAAGATACTAGGAGTCCTAAAGTTTCATGCGTAGTTGGAAATTTTTGGATTGAGCAGGCCCTGCTTGATTTTGGAACCAGTGCCAATTTACTTCCATATTCGGATTATGAACAATTAGGGCTGGGTGAGTTAAAACCCACCAATGTCATATTGCAATTGGAAGACCATTATGTAAAAACTCCATGAGGAGTTATGGAGGATGTACTTGTACAAGTTGATAAGTTCTATTTCCTAGTAGATTTCATTATTTTAGATACACAACCAATTTTGCATGCCTCTACACAAATCCCTGTCATTTTAGGACGACCATTCTTTGCTACATCAAATGCATTGATTAATTGTAGGAATGGAATCATGAAACTTTCATTCAAAAACATGACTTTGAAATTGAATTTGTTTGACATTGTAAAATAGCCTAGAGAAGAAGAGTTGCATGAAGTGAATTTTGTTGAGCTATTAACTCAAAATCTGTTTGAAAAAGTTGGTACAGAGAAAGAGTCATATGCATTAGAGTCTATTCAAAATCATGAGTCTGTAGATATGTCAGTCATTGAAACATGGAGTCCAAGATTTGAAGAATTTTTGCTTTCTGAACCTAAGTTTGTAAAGCCCATTGTTGAAGTTATTAAGTGAGAATTGAAACCTCTCCTGACTAACTTGAAATATGTCTTCTTGGGGGAAGATAAAACTCGTCCAGTTATAATATCTTCAAAGTTGTCAGAAATTTAGGAAAAGAAATTGACAAAGGTCATTAAAAATCATAAAAGTTTTATCAGTTGGTCAATAGCAGATATAAAGGGAATAAGTCCTCTTCTGTATACTCATTGTATATACTTAGAAGAAGATTTGAAACCATCTCGACAGCTGCAAAGAAGGTTGAATCCACATTTGAAAGAAATAGTCTGGGCTAAAGTACTTAAACTATTAGATGATGATATTATATATCATATATCTGATAGTAAATGGGTCAGCCAAACACAGGTAGTGCCTAAAAATTTTGATTTCAAGGCCATAAAAAATCAAGAAAATGAAATAGTCCCTATGCGTACAGTCACTGGTAGGCATATGTGTATTGCCTATTGGAAGTTAAATTCCCTCACCAGAAAAGATCATTTTTCCCTACCTTTCCTAGATTAAGTCTTAGAAAGAATAGTTGGTCATGCATATTATTATTTTTTGGATAGATATTCCGGGTATAACCAGATTGCAATAGTAATTGATGATCAAGAAAAAACCACTTTTGCATGTCATTTTGATAGTTTTGCTTATAAAAGAATGTCTTTTGGACTGTGTAACGCTCCAGCTACTTTTCAGTGTTGCATGCTAAGTAAATTCACTGATATGGTGGAGCGGTTTGTGGAAGTCTTCATGGATGATTTTCAGTGTATGGTGATTCATTTGAATTATGTTCAGAAAATCTTGAAAAATTCCTTACTCGATGTGAGGAAACAAATATTATTTTGAATTGGGAAAAATGTCATTTCATGGTCATACAGGGTATTGTTTTAGGACATGTTGTTTCTGCAGAGGGAATTGAAGTTGATAAGTCCAAAATTGATTTAATAGCCAAACCCCCTCCACCCAAGACTATAAAAGATTTCTAATCATTTCTAGGTCATGCAAAATTCTATTGAAGATTCATTGAAGATTTCAGTTTGATATCTAGACCTATGTGTAATCTTCTATGTCAGGATGTACCATTTGATTGGAATGATGCATGTCAATTAGCTTTTGATAGACTGAAAATCATGCTTATTTCAGCACCAATTATGCAACCACCTAACTGGTCTTTACCATTTGAGTTAATGTGTGATGCTAGTGATTATACAGTAGAAGTTGTTTTGGGTAAAAGAAAAGATAATAAACCTTATGTGATTTATTATGCAAGCAAGACTTTGAATGATGCACAAATGAATTACTCTACCACAGAAAAAGAATTGTTTGCTGTTGTATTTGCCTTAGATAAAATTGGTTCATATTTGGTTAGATCCTCAATTGTTGTGTTTACTGATCATGCAGTCTTGAAATATTTGCTTACAAAGAAGGATGCTAAACCACGTCCCCTACATTGGATACTATTGCTTAAAGAAGTTGACCTTGTCATCAAATACAAGAAAGGAGTTGAAAATGTGGTAGCTGATCATTTATCAATGCTGAATTTTGATATAAAGGAAGAGTGAATGCCAATTAAAGAAACCTTCCTAGATGAGTAGTTGTTTGCAGTAAAAGAATTACCATGGTATGCGGATGTAGCCAATTATTTAGCCACATGTACTATTCTTTTTCATTATACTTGGACCGATAGAAAAAAATTTTTGAAAGAGGTACACAATTTCTTTTGGGAAGATCCCTATGTGTTCAAGTACTGTAAAGATCAAATAAAAAGGCGTTGTGTACCTAATCATGAAATTAGTCAGGTTATATTATTTTTCCATTTTGAAGCCTACGGAGGACATTTTTCTTCAAATAAAATCGCTGCTAAAATTCTGCAGTGTGAATTTTATTGGCTCACTCTTTTTAAAGATGTACATGTCTTTTTTCCTAAACTGTGACAGATGTCAAAAAATGGGGAATATTTCAAAAAGAAACAGGATGCCTTTAAACCCTATTTTGGTTATTGAAAATTTCAATTGTTGGGGTATTGATTTTATGGGACCATTTCCTCCGCCCTTTGGTTATCTATACATTTTGGTTGATGTTGATTATGTTTCCAAATGGGTAGAGGCAAACCCTTGTTGAAATAATGATCATTGAATAGTGATCAAGTTTTTAAAAGAAAATATTCTATCTAGATTTGGAATTCCTCAAGCCATTATCAGTGATGGGGAACACATTTTTGTAATAAAATTTATGAAAACCTAATGAGAAAAATATTTGATTTCTCACAAGATATCCGCCCTTATCATCCCCAGACAAGTAGATAAGTTGAATTGGCCAATAGGGAGATAAAATACATTTTAGAAAAATAGTAAATCCAGACTGCAAGGATTGGCCTTTGAGACTGACTGATGCTCTTTGGGCTTACCATATTGCATACAAAATAATTTTGGGAATGTCTCCTTATCAGTTATTTTATGGTAAACCATGTCACTTGCCTGTGGAATTAGAACATCGAGCATACTAGGCAATCAAAATGATGAACTTCGATATGGACAAAGCAAGTACATCCTACAAATTTCAAATTAATGAATTAGAAAAACTAAGGAATGAAGCATATAAGAATGCAAAGATTGCCAAGTCCATAATGAAAATTTTTCATGATAAAAATATTGTGCGGAAGTTTGTTGAACCCTCACAGAAAGTTCTGTTATATATTTCAAGACTCCGTCTATTTTCTAGTATGTTATGATCAAGATAGACAGACCCCTATATTTTTAAGCAAGTTTTTGAACATGGGGCAATTGAAATTGAGAACCCATTAACTGGAAATATTTTCAAAGTGAATGATCAAAGGCTTAAGCCATATCGTGATGGATTTGTTCAAAATGAGAGTTTCATTCAGTTAATGAAACTAGTTTATAAGCGTTTGATTGTAAATAGTAGTACTAATCGTTTGTTGTTTGTTTGTTTTATAGATTAGAGTTTTCCACTATGGATTTATCTCTCCTCCAAATCTTATTAACAATTGTCTATTATTCTTTTTCATCATGCTATACACTGAGGACAATGTGAAATTTAGGTTGGGGGAGGGAACAATTCATATTCATCTTTGTGACCGGCAGCTGTTAAAGAACTAGATAGCGAGTCAATTTTCAAAATTTTTTAAAGATTGATGAGCAATTGTTTTGGTTTAGTCTGAGTATGCTACATATTTTTCCAAAAGACATACATTTTTTTATCATAGTAAAAGCAAAGGTTGTTAGGCAATTAGAAATCCACGACAATAAAGCAAAACATTTGTGCGAAAAAAATTCATTTGCCAAATGCCAATGAGCAAATTGACTCGATGATTGTGTAAAGTGTGGTCGTTTAATGCAAATGAGAGAATACAATCAATGTTCAGAACCAATTTCAGATTGAGCATTAGATTTTCTTAACTGGATTAAGTATGGGCAGAGTAAGGATTACCATGAGACGTCATCTTGTTGCAGTCCCAAGCTTGCAAGATATGTGAGACGAGAGATTAATTAGTTCACAGATGTCCTTGATTTAGAAGATTCTAATTAAAACTGATTGTGATCAAAAGATGAATGATTTTGGGATTTGTATGAATGTAAATAACTATAGGATAATTAGTGTAATAAGATAGGAGTTAAATAGTCTAATGTGTAATTTATTTGAACTTAAACTGATTTTGTAACTGCAAGCTAGAAACCAGGAAGAACATCAAGAGACCGCAGTTTGCAGTAGTAAGGAAAATCTAGAGGTTTCACACTGTCTGGACAGTGCTAATAGCATCCGGATGAAACTGTCCAGTATAAATATCTAGAGGCCTAAACTAAGTAGTTTTAGTATCTCCCTCGCAACAGAAATTCAAAAATCCAGCAACCTCTTCACCTTCTCTCCTCAGATTTGTTTCACCCATCAGCTTTACTTGAATTCCACTTTGATTAAACACTTACCCATACCATTTTACAGGTTTCTACCAATCAAAATTTCTTAAAATCTCTTTTCAATCAAGAAATCAAAGATTCATGGATCCTAGAACAAGAACGAGAGCTTCATCAAGTCGAGCAAGGAGATGAGCATCTTCACCGCTTGAAGCACATCCACAATAGCAAGAACAACCTCAGGGACAAAATATCTTCAATGCTGTAATTTTCGAAAATATTGATCAACAAATCTAGTATGATAGTTATTTTTATTCCAAAACTATCAGTGCTAAGAGGCCTATTATATATGAGAACTTCGAACAACTAGGGGTGAGACAAAATTAAGCTGCATGAGGGTGGCTTAATTATGTTAAATTAGTTGGTCCTGCTTATGAATGTTTGGTCCGTGATTTTTGTAGTAATGCCAAAGAAATTAGGCCAATATAGATCCATGTTTACGTTAGAGGGGTAGTGTTCCAAGTTACACCAGCTACCATTGCAAATTTTCTGAATTCGAACCTGAGATATCAGAACCACAATATCCCTACACTAAATTGTCTGACATGATTGTTATTGGGCTTAAATAGAGTGGGAACTCGAAATATGTATGGGGTAGGCCAAAAGAGTATATTACGTAATGGGACTTGACAAATAAGTATAGAATTTTGAATTTGATAACTATGAATAGACAATTGCCTCAGTCCCATAAAAATCAAATTTACATCGAGAGAGCCTATTTTCTATATTTATTTGGAATGGGACACACCATCAACTTGACTAATCTGATCATGGACCAAATGATGCTAACTGTAAAAGTTAAAAAGACCTCACTCCCATTTGCTATGTTATTTTCTGAGTTATGCATGGAGAAATGAGTTATTGCGGATCTCTCATGGTCAATGGTGGAGCATCTAGCACCATTAGATAAAACGTCATTGAGAAAGAGCCATGGAGGACAGCTCGAGGAACAACAGGAGGTACCACTGGCACCAAAAGAAGATCCATTTTCGGGAGGTGCGAACTTTCATCCACCAGAAGAGCCTCAACAACAATAAGAGAAGCCATACATTCCAGTTGATGACAGGTCCGACCGCCAGATCCTGTTAGGGTTGGAGACCAGCATCACCTAGCTAGGTCAAAGGATGGCTAGCTACGGGGAGAACCAAAATAAGATTTTGAGGCTACTGCAAGGATAGTATGGAAGAGGTCCGTCAGCATAGTGATCTATAACCTTGGAATTTCCATGGATTTTCTATGCTGACTAAACTTTTTATTTACGCACTTTATTTCAATTTTTTTTTTATTTTATGTTTTGAATGATGGTTTTAAATTTAGTTTTAATTAATATAGTTAGTTTATTGTTCTATTAAAATTTTGTTGTGTTAGGTTGCTTAATTCATATGATTCACGTTAAGAATTAGGTTATTATTCTTATACTTTGCAGGGATAACCCTAACCCGATTGTGTGGGATTTTCATACATTGATTGTGCACTATCTTAATATTTTCATAGAAAGTCATTCTTTTAAGCACGTAAAAGTTCCATATTTTGAAAACCTTATGAAATATTACACTCCTTTATTAAGCTTACATATATAGTGGAGATGTAAACCTATGCAGATTTTGAGTCAATCCTCCTTGGAGTGATATTTAACATTTACTAAAGTAAGAATTTTTGATTCAGCAATAAAATTTTTGTGAATAATATCATTCATTTTGTTTTGATTAGCACTCATTGAATAACATGGTTAATATTTTCCTTAACTTTTTCAATTGGAAGTTATGCAAGTGTTTGATTTCTAGAAAATGATCTTAAGCCATTTGTTAATTAACTTTTAGCCTTTGTCATTTTTTTTACAAAATTATGTCCCTAGTAAGCCGTGATTGAGCCTAAAAGTATAATTTCTTAAAACCCATAAGTTAACTGATGAGCATATATTATTGCACATCATTTATCTCTTTACACCCATTTTATACTTGCTTTTGTGCAAAAAAATTGGGAGAAATTGCATTTAATCTAACAATTAATGAAATTTTTGTGAGATTGTAGGCAAAGAGTAGGAAATGGCATGTATTAAGCTTCCATCAAGTACTTAAAGGCAATGGAGAAGAAGAGGATGCTTAACGGGTGGCTTAGGATATCAAGAAATCAAGAAAAAAACCAGACCAGGTGAAAACCTACCGGTAGATGTTCATCAAAACCTACCGGTAGGTTTAGTGCACTAGAATTCTTCCACCGCTGCCCCTGCCAAAACTTACTGGTAGATTTTGCCTACTATAAAAAACCTAACGGTAGGTTTTATGATCATTTTGCAGTAGGTTTTGCCCAAAAATGCCAAAAACCTGCAATCTCAACTCCAACCGCTTCGTAGGCCCATCTCTGCTTCTCCCACACATGCCTTGACACATTTAGCATACAAGCATGCTCTCTTACACCTAAGGCCTGAATTTTGAAGAAAAATCATGGAAAAGGAAGAGTGAGAAAGAGAGTGGTTAGGTGAAGCATGGAAAAGGCAAGGCATGGCCTGTGGTGCTTGTGGCAGTCCCCAAAGACCCTCCAAGGATAGCAATTCAGTCACATAGACCTTGAGGAGGGTTATGGACGAATTTTGACCAAGCTCTTGCCAAATTATTCAGCTACACTTAGTTTTAGAGAGAGAAGCACAAGGAAGAAGATGAAGTTTTAGAGAATGTTAGGTTTTTGCATTTCCTTCTCCAGCTCAGTTGTAGTAAGCTTCAAATCACTTGTAATCTTTACTTCTTACACTTTAATCTACTTTATTTCAAGTGTATTCAAGTCTAGCTACATGTTCTTGTATTTTCCATGTTTACATTTGGGTTTTTACTTTCCAAGCTTTCTATTTGCGTATGAAATGAAATTGTCTTTGTCGTTTAATTTCTTTTTCCATTAATACAAGTTTTAATATTTATTTCATCACCATGTCTCTTTACATTATGTATGTGTTTTAGTTGGGTAATCCAAGGGAGACTTCCTCTTGCATATGCTAAATCAACTATCCTCTATTCTTCCTCGTAGTGTAAAGTGTTTGGTTTTACTAAGTTGAGTCCAAATGTGGTTCTGAGCTCTTGATACATCGTAGACTTGTCACGGAGTATGCTTGATCCTACACCTCCACATTAGTCCCTCACTTCCTGCGAATCAATCAAACACCTGGGCATCATTAGTTGAATGAATTGAGTTGATTTGGCATTGCCATTGGAATGACCTCTTCGGATAAGCTACCCCTGTTTTCTTCCATTTTATCAAAAAACTCCACTCACAAAGACACAAAACTCACAAGATTTTACACTTTTTATTTCTTTACAAAAATCACCTTCACCACAATTCGACCTTACTTCCCTGAGGAGACGACCTTGGAATACTCAATTCCAAGTAAAACACGACATTACAAATCTCTCTACACTTGGGGAGCACTTTTGCACACACACATTTTCATTCACACATACATTTTCCCCATTTCTAGCATCGAACACAATAAAGAGTGACACTCATCTACTCATATAATTCATCTACACACAACACGGGATCATGTTTGGAGATTAGGATTAATGCACTCAAGAATTTTTAGCACCGTTGCCGGGGAAGGCTAGCATCGAATTAGAAGGTGATTTCAGACAACGGAGGTAAGTCCCGTGATACTCATCACAGGCTGAGGTACGTTCCTCCTTTATATATATTTTGTGCTTATGTTTCATTTTAATTGTAGGTAGTGTTTTTGTATGTGGGAACGAGATGACCAAAATAGACTTGTGAGACTTGCCATAGACCCAAATATGAATCTTGACAAAGACCTACTCGAGGATGCCGGTAACAACTTTAGGGATGATAGTGCTAATGTTCCAAGGGGTGGGGGAAATGCAAAACCCTAGAATGCAAAATCCTCGAATGCATTTTCCCCTCTAAGGAATGAGGGAAACAATATCTCTCCTATAAGGTCGATGAGGGATTATCTTTGATGGTGTATTTCAACGTGGAAGAGCTTAAGGTGAAAGCAACATGAGATGAGCGTGGATTAGAGCTTCAAGGCTCGTGTATGATTATGCAATCAAATATTGAGGGGATTAAAGGGGTGTACACAGTAAAAATATAGTGGTTCACCTGCTCAAGTGCTCGGCTAGTCCACTCTTCAATGGAGGCTATGGCTCTTTTTTCTTTATTGATCATACCAAAGGTTTACAGAATAGGTTTTTGGTCATTCCGTCCTCTCTCTCCCCGGTGAGGGCATTACATCGTATTTATAAGGTCATTCCCTGCTAAGAAGGATCTTAGCCAAGATTCTTGCCCTTATTTCGTGGGTTCTCCTTAATTCTAGGAGAAGATCTTGGTTGGTTGAGATTGGGTGCCTTGATTACAGATTCCTAACGCTTTAGGATCCTCTCGTGGTTATCCAGCTATTATCCTGCCTTAAGAGACACTCGGCCCTTATCCTATGACCTCTGCTAATGTGCCTGACCTCCTGGTCCGAGCTGACCTCCTAAGCTTAGCACTTGGAATTTATTTTAGGTATCATCAATCTTCAACCAACCCGAAGCACCTCCCCCTCTTGCATACTTCTATCTGTCCAAGCTCATGCCTTCCTTTTTAAATCAGGAATGTTACAACTTCTTCCTCAATTCCATGGAATTGAAAGAGAAAATCCTTATTTGCACATTAAGGAATTTGAGGAAATTTTTGCTACATTTCTCACAAATCAAGTCATGGAAGACATAGCTCACATGAAATTATTCCCCTTCTCCCTTAAAGACAAAGCCAAAACTTGGTTGAACTCATTGAAACCTTGATCGATAAGTTTTTCGGCACAAGTGCTTTACGAATTTTTAAACAAAATTTTTCCAGAGCCCAAGACCACTATTGTAAAGAAACAAATTCAAAATTTTTTGTAGCAATCCAATGAGTAGTTTTATCAATGTTGGTATCGATATAAAGAGTTCCTACAATCCATTCCACATCATGGATTCGAACCATGCCAATTGTTTACTTTCTTCTAAGAAGGAATTACATTGGCCCACCGACAATTCATAGACATGATGTGTAATGGAGAGTTTCTAAACAAAGATCTAGATGAGGCCCTTGAATACTTCAATACATTGGCACAAAATGCTCAATGATGGGATATCACAGATCCAAATGATGTGCCAAGGTCTTCTCCGAGGAGTCAACCCAGTGGGGGAGGGATGTATAATTTGAGGGACCAAGAAGACTTGCTTGCCAAAATTACAAAGTTATCCCGAAAGGTGGAGAGTGTAGAGGTGAATAGGAGGCTTGAAATGTCTAATATTGTTAAGGCTGAAAGTGTTGAGCATTCTATCTCGGAGTGCCCAAACATTTTGACACTCAAAGAGGTTTATCATGAACAAGTGAATGCTTTCAACCAAAGTAGACAATCATTTTCTCCACAATCCAATGCATATAATCTGGGCTAGAGCAATCACCTAAACTTCAGTTGGAAGAATGACAAACCGTACTCTTCGTGGGTCTAGCTCATTGTCACCTCACATTCCACCCAAGCAAAACCAATCCTACTATAGTCACGGTCCCTCATCTAGCTCCCAATACCCACAGTCCAATCAACAAGAATTTTCCCAAAACCCACCACCTCAATAAGGGTTTGGTCAAGAAGGATCATCCAACCCACCCACCTACCAACCTCCTCACAAAAGAAACTTAGAGGATGTCGTGCACCGATTCATCCAAAGCCAAACAACAATCAACAACCAAACTGCTACTGCCTTCAAACTCAAATCAAAAAACTAAACAATACCATAGGGTTGTCCCAACAAGAGAAAAGGAAATTTTTTCCTCAACCTCAAGAAAACCTTAGGGGTCAACACGTGATTGATTCATCTAAGCCCACCACGAAAAGTTGTGAGCAACTCAAGGCGGTCACCAACCTAAAGAGTGGCAAATAAATTGACAAAACCATTTTGTCAAAAGTTTTACCCAAAGCCACATTGGCCAAAGGAAAAGAGACTAAGGGAAACTCCGAGGGGGGTGAGACACATGAAAAAGAAAAAGTTTTTGATTTGAATGTGCATGATTATTCTATTCCAGCCCCTTTTCCCCAACATTTAAAGTCATCGGCTAAGATTGATAACTATTCAAATATCATTGAAATGTTTAAGCAGGTGAAGATAAACATTCCGCTCCTTGATGCCATCAAGCAAATACCTTCATTTGCAAAGATCTTGAAAGACTTGTCACCATGAAAAGGAACATGAATGTGCATAAGAAGACATTTCTAACGGAGCAAGTGAGTTCCATTTTGAGAACCAACACACCAGCCAAGTTCAAAGACCCCGGCTGCCCTAACATTGCCATAACCATAGGAAATTGTCTGGTGGAGCAAGCACTTCTAGACTTGGGAGCAAGTGTCAACCTCTTACCATTCTCGGTGTACCAAAAATTGCAATTGGAAGAGTTGAAGCCAACTTCAATCACTCTTCAATTGGCGGACTGAAGCATGAGAACACCAAGGGGAGTAGTTGAAGATGTTTTAGTTCAAGTTGACAAATTTTAGTTTTTCGTTGATTTTATTATACTTGATACTCATCAAGTTGCAAATCCTAGTTTTCAAATTCATGTGATACTAGGTAGGTCTTTCCTAACTACATCTAATGCTATGATCAATTATAGGAACAGACTAATGAAGCTTGCCTTGGGGAACATGACAATGGTCCTTAACGTATTCAACTTGTGCAAGCAACCGAGTGATGATGAGGAAGTGCATCAGGTCAACCAGATTGACACTTTGGTGGGGGACCATATGGAACTACTTTGCCATTGAAATTTGGGGGATGAAGAGTTTGGTAAGAAAAAGGAGCTGAAAAATATGCAAGGGGTAAGAAGTTGGGCCCCGACATTTGAGAAACTTCCGCAATAAGAAAAAAAAGAATTTTTCCATCAACCATACAAGCACCAATCTTGGAATTGAAACCACTACCTTCCACATCAAAGTATACATTTTTTAGGGATCACAAGACATTCCCAGTGGTGGTAAGTTCTTCCTTGGAGCCGAGGCAAGAAAAAAAATTATTGGAATTGTTGAGAAGGCACAAGGGAGCAATCGGTTGGACAATCATCGATATCAAGGGGATTAGTCCCCTCATTTGCACACACCAAATCTACATGGAGGAAGATGCCAAACCATCCCAACAACCACAAAGAATGCAAAATCCTATCATAAAGGGTGTGGTGAGGGATGAGGTGCTTAAACTACTTGATGTGGGCATTATTTTTCCAATAGCCGAGAGTAAATGGGTTAGTCTCACTCAAGTAGTGCCAAAGAAGTTGGGGGTCACCGTGGTTGCAAATGAGGAAAATGAGTTGATTCTGACAAGGGTGGTCACCAATTGGAGAGTTTGTATCGACTATCAAAAACTGAACTCATGTATAAGAAAATATCATTTCCCCTTGCCCTTCCTTGATCAAGTGTTGGAGAGAGTAGTCGGACACCTCTTTTATTGCTTCTTGGATGGCTACTCTGGCTTCAACCAAATCGAGATTTCTTTGGAGGACCAAGAGAAGATAACTTTTACGTGCCCTTTCGACACCTTTGCTCATTGATGAATGTCATTCGGATCATGTAATGCCCTTAGAACTTTTCACAGATGCATGATGGGAATCTTTAGCGACAGTGGAGAAAATTGTGGAGATGTTCATGGATGATTTTTTCGTGTTTGGGGACTCATTTGAGGAGTGTTTGGAGAATTTGGAGAGAGTTGTAGAAAGATGTGAGGAAAAGAACTTGGTGCTCAATTGGGAGAAGTGCCACTTCATGGTGACACAAGGGATTGTTCTTGGGCACATTGTATTAGAAAAGGGGATTGAAGTAGACAAATCCAAGGTGGAGGCAATTGTTCCTTTTGTGTGGTCAGATGATTGTGAGACTTCTTTTAAAAAATTCAAAAGCATGTTCACTTCAACTCTAATCATGCGACCACCCAAATGGGAACTCTCATTTGAGCTCATGTGCGATGCGAGTGATTACGCGGTCGGTGCACTGCTCGGTGAAAGAGAAGAAAAAAGACCATATGTAATATACTACACTAGCAAGACTCTAAATGAAGCACAAATGATTTACACTGCCACCGAAAAAGAGTTGCTAGCCGTAGTATCTACATTGGACAAATTTACATCTTACATCATTAGTTTCTCCTATTGTAGTCTACATTGATCACTCTGTTGTGAAGTATCTTTTGTCTAAGTAGGATGCAAAACCAAGACTCATTAGGTTGATCATCCTCCTACAAGAATTCAATTTGACCATTAAAGACAAGAAAGGAGTGGAGAATATGGTGGCGGACCATTTGTCTCGACTTGTTGTCCAAGATGCCGAAAAGCATATTCCTATCCTTGACTCTTTTCCTAATGAGAATTTATTTTCTATTAATTCTATTTGTCCTTGGTACGTTAACATCTGTAATTATCTTGCCACATAACAAATACCATCGCATTGGAGCCCAGATGACAAAAGAAGATTCATGGTGGATGTGAAATACTTCTACTTCGACAACCTGTATTTGTTCATGTATTCCCAGATCAAGTGAAGAGGAGATACGTACCTGAAAATGAACAATGGGATGTCCTTTCATTTGGCCATTCTGAGGTATGTGGTGGCCACCTCTCTTCAAAGAAACTTTGGCTAAGGTTTTGCAATCAGGTTTTTACTAGCCTTCTTTAATTAAAGATTGTGTTTCATTTTGTAAATAGTGTGATAGGTGCCAAAGGATGGGTAGTGTGACCTGTAGGAATATGATGCCCCTTTCCCCCATGCTAGTCATTATGATATTCGATTTTAGGGGCATCGACTTTATGGGTCCATTCCCTATGTCCTTTGGCTACCTCTATATCCGACTAGCAATGGACTGCGTGTCCAAGTGGGTAGAGGTCATCCCAACCAAGACCAATGACCATTGAGTTGTGGTCATGTTTTTAAAGGAAAACATCTTTTCAAGGTTTAGGGTACCTCGTGTAATGATAAGTGATGGTGGATCTAATTTTTGCAACAGGCCATTTGCATCATTAATGCATAAGTGATTCCCTAGAGTGTGGAGAATCCCCTAGGGGAGGAGAAGCTCGCCCTCTTACAAGCATTAATGATGGGGAAGTGGATGGATGTGGCCTTGATGATATGGGACTTCATGAAGGAGTTCGCTAAGGCTAGCAAGTCGAAGAGGAATCCCCCATTAGCCAATTTGGTCATGAGGATGTGCTATCACTCTAAGGTCAAGGCCTACGTCTCCGATGTGTTGCTACGCCCAAAGTTTGGAGCTATCGGGAAGTCCAGTAGTAGCAAGAAGATAGTGATGACTGAGGATAAGAGAGCCAAAGCACTGAGACCTAAGCCATCCACTGTCGGGCCATCCACCACTGCTCCGCCCCGCACAGTTGCTCAACGCTTAGATGTTTGGAGGGGACTATGATTCGGCTCTCCTTGATGATGACAAGGATTTTTTAGCATACTTTCCCATGAGAGTTGATCCCCCGGTGGACCTCTTCCCCCTTCTGCTGGACCTTCTACCTCTGCCCCCATGGCTTCTACTATTGTTGAGGTAGAGGGTTTCGACGATGATGACTTCGGTGATGAGGAGGGCAGTGAGTATGAGGAGGACGAGGACGGGTCTTGATATAAGGATGATGAGTAGGGTGATTTGTTTTGTTCTTTTTGCTTTTAGTTGTTGCACAAACAGGGTTAGAATTGTCGACCTAGTAGAAGAGTCTCTAGGGTTTTAGGCCATTTTGCTTTTGACTTCTACTCATTGTACCTAACGTTTTAGAGAAATGAATAAAAGAACCACAGTTGTTTTGTTTCATCTTGCCCAAGTTCATTTATTTAATTGCATCGTAATTTTTGCATTTTGATTGTTTGGTGAATTACCTTGCATGCGTGGATTATTTTAGTTTTATGTTTTATGCTTTGGAAATAAAGTTTGCTAGGGACTAGCAAAACTCAAGTTGGGGGGTGTGATGAGTATAGAATATTGCACATCATTTATCTATTTGCACCCATTTTATATTTGCTTTTGTGCACAAAATAGGGGAAATTGCGTTTAATCTAATAATTAATGATTTTTTTGTGTGATTGTAGGTAAAGAGTAGGAAATGGCGTGTGTTAAGCTTCCATCAAGTGCTTAAAGAAAATGGAGAAAAAAGGGAAGGCTTAACGGGTGGCTCGGGATATCAAGAAATCAAGAACAAGCCAGAACAGGTGAAAATCTACCGGTAGGTTTAGTGCACTTGAAATCTTCTACTGCTGCCCCTACCAAAACCTACCAGTAGATTTTACCTACTGAAAAACATCTACCGGCAAGTTTTATGATCGTTCTACCAGTAGGTTTTGCCTAGAAACACCAAAAACCTGCAATCTTAACTCCAGTTGCTTTGTGGGCCTTCTTCTCCCACACACGCCCTGACACATTTAGCATACAAGCATGCTCTCTTACACGTAAGGCCTAACATTGGAAGAAAAATCATGGAAGAGGAAGAGAGAGAAAAAGAGTGGTTTGGGGAAGCATGAAAAAGGCAAGGCATGGCCTGTGGTTGCTTGTGGCAGTCCCCAAAGACCCTCCAAGGATAGCAATTCAGTCACACAGACCTTGGGGAGGGTTATGGATGAATTTTGACCAAGCTCTTGCCAAATTATTCAGCTACACACATAGTTTTAGAGAGAGAAGCTCAAGGAAGAAGATAAAATTTCAGAGAGAGAAAGTTAGGTTTTTGCATTTCCTTCTCCATTTAAGTTGTAGTAAGCCTCAAATCACTTGTAATATTTACTTCTTGCACTTTAATCTCCTTTATTTCAAGTGTATTCAAGTCTAGCTGCATGTTCTTGTATTTTCCATGTTTACATTTGGGTTTTTGCTTTTCAAGCTTTCTATTTGGGTATGAAATGAAATTGTCTTTGTAGTTTAATTTTTTTTTTGCATTAATACAAATTTTAATCTTTATTTCATCACTGTCTCTTTACATTATGTATGTGTTTGTTTTGACTATGGGTAGCAAAGCTTTTAGTTGGCTAATCCAAGAGAGACTTTCTCTTAGGTATGCTAAATCAACTATCCTCCATTCTTCCTTGTAGTGTAAAGTATTTGCTTTGACTAGGCTGAGGTTGGATGTGGTTGTGAGCTCTTGATACACCATAGACTTGTCATGGGGTATGCTTAAGCCTACACCTCCACATTAATCCTTCACTTCCTACGAATCAATCAAACACCTAGGCACCATTAGTTGAATGAATTGAGTTAATTTGGCATTGTCATTGGAATGACCTCTTCGGATTTGCCAACCTTTGTTTCTTGCATTTTATTAGAAAATTCCACTCACTAAAACACGAAACTCACAAGATTTTACACTTTTTATTTCTTTCCAAAAATCACCTTCACCACAATTCGACCTTCCTTCCCTGACCTTGGAATACTCAATTCCAAGTAAAACATGACATTGCAAGTCTCTCTACGCTTGGGGAGCACTTTTGTACACACACACATTTTCCCAATTTCTAGCATCGAACCTGAGGGAGAGTGACACTCACCTACTCATATAAGCCATACACACACAATCTGGGATCATGTTTGGAGATTAGGGTGAATGCACTCAAGCATTAACCTATCCACAGAGAGAAATATTTTACCAACCTTTGCTATCTAATTTTTTTCCACCCTCTCCTAAAGAAGTACTATACGGAAATGGAGAAAAAGAAGAAAATGGTGACTACCGTTCAAAGAAAGGAAAAATTCTATGAAAGAAAGCAAAAAAGGAAAGCAAAGAGGCAAATAAAGAAATTAGCCAAGAAAGAAAAAAGGGGACCATGTTAAAGTTTTGGAAAAATAGGGAAGAGGTGTGCCACGACAATCAAAGAAATGATAGCCTTTGAATTCCTTTGACGGCGTTTCTTGAACCCAATACCCATGACCATGTTATAACCCGAATAAAGTCCTTTTTGATTCCAGAAGTCATGCATGTGTATTATTTCTGCCTATTCAAAAAAGGGAGAATGTTGATAATGTGTTTGATGTAGTGTTAATATACTTTCATGAGATTTTGTCAAATCCCATTTTTATTCAAATAAATTTCTTTTGATATACTACATGTGATTTTATTTTACATTGTTAACAATATTCTTAGCACATGTAATTTTTGAGTGATAGTCACTATAATGTGAGTGTGTTCTTTGCTGAGTGATTTCCAGGAAAGGATTGACATCAAGGTTAATTCTTTTACAACAAAGTGAAGGGTGATGATATTTCTTTAGTGATTTTTGGAATAAACGAATCCTTGCACACACACACACACGAGTTTTTCTGAAAATATATGGAATAGTGTTACAATTAATGTGTGTTACTCTTATAGTAATTAGGTAAATGAGGTATCCTGGCAAATAAAAGGAATGGTGATTTAATTTTATCTGTGAAAAATATGAATTATTGTATCCTTACCTTTGAAGTTTGTAGGTATCTTCATTATAAACCTTCACGAAATGAAACTCGTCCACTAGGGATCACCCAGGGGTTTAACGGCTTGTTACATATAATAAATGCATTCATGAAATCTACGAAAGTGATTTTGGTTTTGTTATTTTTTTTTTATTATTAGGGACTACTAATGCATTGGTTGGGAGGTGTGATTAACCCTAAATAATGCGTTGATGAATTAGGTTTTTAGGTTAAATATGTGAGTGAATTAGGTTAAAACAACCAAGTTATGTGAAATTAGGGTTAGTGCAAAAATTTAAAATTTTGTAGGGTTTTGTGTAGAATTACCCAAATTAAGGAGGAAGAAAGTATACAAGCAAGATTAGGATGGGTAGGAAAGTGTAAATACCACACCAACACATCAAGCAAGAAGGCTACCTACCATGGAGAAAATAGAGAAATCACACCGTCCGGATGGTACCTAAACCGCCTTAAACCTCTCTCCTCACCCTATTGGTCCATTGGTCAGCTATGTTCTGCCGCCTCAAAAACCTTCACCAGTGCCTTTAAATTAGCCGCTTCAACTTTAGTTTCAGGGATTTGTCGAGAGTTCAATCCAGATAGTGAGGAAGGAGAGAAAGAGAGGAATATTGAAGTGAGACCCTAAAATAATCATTTTCCAGCAAGATTTATCCTACCTTTACATTGTTGTCTATCCTTTTTACTTGGAGGGTTGAACCTCTCCCACTTTTGTACCCTAGCTGGTAATAAGAGTGGCAGTGTTTCAGCTGTTAGTCGAGGAAGGATTTGTTTCGTATTTTGTTTCAGTTGTAATGAGATTATTTCGCTCTTGTTGCTCGTCTATAGCAATGAAGTGTAAGTAGTTCGTTTATAACCTTTGGTGAAGGGTGAACACATGTGTAATATTGTTTAAATTATGGAAATGTCGATATTTTACTTATACTTTAATGTTTATACCTCCCTTAATTGATGGATGGTTATATTTATAATATGCTCATGGTTACGAATGATTAGTAGTTAAAATAAGCATCTTAGTATGCATTTTTAAGACTAATTATGCTTCGATAAAGTTTCAATGATAGCATTTCAGGAGAAATATTGTACAAAGGCCTAAAGTCAATGCATATCAAACTTTCATGCAACACTCGCATGTTCCGGAAGAAAATTGGAGATGTTTGAAACAAAGCATGAACATTCGAATGTCAATCCACATTTGAACGTCCTCGTGAATTATTGGAGGACCAGACTACTGATGATGATGCATGGTGTGTTGTAGCTTAGAAGAAAAACAAAGAGGTACTTGAGTACCATGTTCGAATGTTGACTTGAATTAATTGAGGACCCCCTAGAAGAGTGTGTTATTGCATATAGTGTGTGGCAATTGCTCTAATAGAAGAACAAAGGCCACTTTAGTGGGAAGTTTAAACCCTATCCAATATTTGAACGCCCATCAAGGAAGACAGGAGACAACATTCGAACGCCAATTAACGTTCGAACACCTATCAAAGAAGACAGGAGACAACGTTTGAATGCCAACTAACGTTCGAAGGTTGTCCCCAGATAGGCTGCAAAGTGGTTGATTTTCTATTCGGACCTTGGGGCTTTCACTTGGACTTTGAAGGCCTTGTATTATTCTTTCACACTCCCTTGTCCCCTCCTCCTTGCCTATAAATACTCCCATTGCGGGAGCTTCAAAAGAGGTAGGAGAAAAATTGTAGGAGTTAGGCTTAGACTTAGACTTACATTCGTAGTCTTATATAGAGAGAGATAGAAGCAGATAGATCATCTTCTGGTTGAGGAGGAAACCCTCCAAAGGTGGCTAGCTCTTTTCTACTTTCATTATTAGTTTCATTTACTTTCATTGTTTGAACTTCATTCTTCCCTTAGAGGAGTGAAAATCCTCCACTTCTCTAGAGATTTACCAAAGCCATGAAGGGTGGAATGTGATTCACCCATTCTTCATCAAAGATCGGCTCCTTGGGTAGTGTGTTTTACCTTGTAACCCCTCTACTTGGAAGGATGAGCATCACTCACTTTTCTAGCTTTACCAAAGTCATGAAGAATAAGTAGTTTCTCATTCAATCTTTAGTAAGAGGTGATCGATATGTATAAATCATCTAGAAGTTATATTTGTGCATTTTGTTTGTGCTTAATGCTTTATATTTCCCTTGCTTATTAAATGATTAAATGCATCTAGCAAAGCTAAGGTATTTGTACAACCGTGAGTACTTTCTCTGTCATAGATGACTCTTGACATAGAATGACTCATTGGTTCTAGGCAAGTACCCTAGCTAGATTTTCATGACTACATTTCAATCTTCACCATTATTCTGCTTCATTTAAAGAATGGAATATTAACACAATGGTTGGATGCCTAGTAGAGACGCTTGTTTGTAGATGGGTTGATTCTCGACTTAGACAATTCTTGTAATCAGAACCATGCTCTTAATTCTCAGAATTCATCTTTATCATCTGATTAACTTTATATTGACATAGGGGTTAATTGAGTGACCAAGCACAAGTATAATAAACTAGATGATTAACTACATATTCAGATCCTCGAGCTAAAGGGTGACTATTACATTTAATAAATTATTATATTTTATCTAGAAAAGTCCCTTGGAAAGAATCTTATATTCTGTCCAGGAAATCCCATAAACTTCAAAACTCAAGGGTTCCAGTCACTTGGTCTTTGTCACTGCTTACTTCGAAACACCAACAATATTTCCCTGTGGATTCGACTCTGGACTTAAGCATATTATTACTACAACTTGACCATCTGCACTTGGGTGTACACATTTCAGATCATGTCAAGTTTTTTGCGCTGTTGTCGGGGAACCATAAAAGGTGTTTTCAAGTAAAAGGTGAAAAGACCTTCATTTTTGTATATATATATTTGATTTATCATGTAGAATTCTTATTTTATGTCTAAGGACGATCCTCACTTTCAAAATTTGCCAGAGGAATCTGTAGGATCTATAAATTAGTCTGGACCATCGTCACCCAGATCAATAGCAGACTCTTTTGAGAATAACATGGCAAATAATAGGAGGGAATGGGAAGTTCCTATAGGACAAGGGGAAGATTCTGTGAGAGAGGGAGAAGTTCCTAACATTCGAACTCTGTGGGATTATTTGCATCCCACGCGAAATAATGTCCCCTCTTATTTTATCTTTCCTGCAAATGCCCCCCTCTTTACTGTAAAGGCAGGGACAGTTCAACTACTAGCTTAATTTCATTGGCTCAAATCAGAAAACTCATATCCGCACGTAAAAGATTTTGAAGAAGTATGTGGAACATTTCAAGACAATTCTGAGTTGGCTAGGTTGAAATTTTTTCCTTTCTCTTTAGAGTTCAAAGCTAAACAATGGCTAAATTCTTTAAAAGCCCATTTAATAACTAACTGGCAGGCATTACAGAATGAATTTTTTAAAAAGTTTTTTTCTCTACACCACAACAATGCACTCAAAAGACAAATCATGAAATTTTTTGGTTAGAGAAGAAGAGACCTTTAACAATGTTGGGAGAGATTCAAGGATCTTCTCCAATCCTACCCACACCATGTTTTTGATCATTGGAATTTGGTAGGATTTTTCTATGACTCCTTGCCCACTAGACTATGTCAGTTTGTTGAAATGATGGCTCAAGGAGAGTTCATGGGAAAGAGTCCGGATGAGGCATTAAATTTTTTTGACACCATATCTGATAGTTCTCAGATATGGGACTTAGCCTCTCCTACCACTGTTGAAGCCAAACCATCTACTTTCTAAGGGGGTAAGTATGTCTTGAAAGATGATGATGACCTGAGAGCAAAATGACTACCTTGTCTCGAAAGCTTGAAGCTCTAGAAATGAGAAAGGTACATCAAGTTGAGGTTGGCCTTCCCACAGAACCAATGTGTGGGATTTGTGCTTTAACAGGAAACCCTACTGGGGAGTGTCCTACTATTTCAGCATTCAAAGAGGTCTTGTTGAACAAACTAATGCAATTTCCAACATCAACAAGCTTTACTCCAACTCATATTCTAAAACATACAATCTAGGGTGGCGGAATCACCCGAACTTAAATTGGAGGAACACACAATCAACTCCCATGAATCCACAACAAGGTTCATAACCACCACCTCAAGGACCTCCCGTATATCAACCATACCAACCACCACAAAAGAGGAGCCTTGAGGACATACTGAATCAGTTCATGCAAAGCCAAATGAACTGCAACAATAGTTCTACTCAAGCTTTCACTGATTTCAAAATCTAGACCACTCAGTCTTTCAAGGATCTTAAAAGCCACATCCAAAAGTTGACCCAATCCATGACCACACATGAGAAGGGCAAGTTTCTTGCCCAACCAAAATAACCACAAAGCCAATTTCATGTGGGAATCCTTCAATCATGGAAAATCCACAAGAACAAGCCCAAGTTGTCACTATATTGAGAATTGGCAAGGTGATTGACAAGACCATTAAAGACATGTTAATTCCAAAGCCAAAACCTAAGTCAATCCTAGTCAATGCACTATTAGAACCTGAACTTTTGATTGAAGAAGAGCCTGAACCTATGACTGAATAAGAACCAGAACCGTCAAAGGAAAAAGAACCTTCGTATCCTATTCCTACTCCTTTCCCTCATAGACTCAAAATAGTACAGAAGTTGAATAACTAGCTAGAAATTTATGAGTTTTTAAGCAAGTAAAGATTAATATCCCACTTTTGGATTCAATCAAGCAGGTTCAATCTTATGCCAAGTTTCTGAAAGACTTGTGCACCATCAAAGAAACCAGAATGTCCAAAAAAGAGCCTTCTTGGTAGAACAAGCCAGTGCCCTGCTTTAACACAAAAGCCCTCCAAAATATAAGGTTCCAGGGTGTCCAAATGTGGCATGTGTCATTGGAAACTTCATAATAGAACAAGCACTGTTAGATCTTAGAGCTAGTGTCAATTTGCTCCCTTTCTCTATCTACCAACAGTTGGGTCTGGACGAACTCAAACCTACTTGTGTCACACTCCAGTTGGCAGATAGTTCTGTCAAAGTTTCTAGGGACATTGTTGAAGTTCTACTTGTCCAAGTTGACAACTTTGTCTTTCCTGTTGACTTCATTGTTCTAGATACTCAACCAACAATGCATTAAGAGAATCAAATTTCCGTTATTCTTGGTTGACCCTTCCTAGCAACTTCAAATGCACTAATCAATTGCAGGAATGGAGTCATGAAATTAACTTTCATGAATATAACTCTTGAGTTGAATATTTTCAACATTGTCAAACACCCAGGAGAGGACAAAAAAGTGAGAGAAATAAATTCCATTGAGTCTCTGATTAGCACAAAAACATGACATATATTGTATGCTAATCTACTCTTTTATACTTTCTTTTGTCATGAAATTGGGAAGAAATGTGATTAATCTTAGCTTTAATGGAGTTTTGTGTAAATGTAGGTGAAAAGGCGTAAATGGTGGGAGTTATACCCCTAGTGAAGTTTTTGAAATCAATGAAGATGAGGGGATGGCTTAAAGGACATCTTGGAGGGTGAAGAAACCAAGAAAGTTGCATTTTGGATGAAAATCTTCTGAAAGGTTTGGCTAGAAACCTTCCGGAAGCTTTATGCTTAGTCTGCCTATTCACTTCCAGAAACCTATAGGAAGGTTTTGTCTACTGGAATGAACCTTCTGAAAGGTTTTCATATACCTTTCAGAAGCTTTTGCTCATTAGAATGCTCATTTAACTGTTCCTACACAAACCTTCCGGAAGGTTTGTGTTGACCTTCTGGAAGGTTTTGCCCAATTTACCCAGACAGCCTATAACTCAAGCTCTACCATTTGGGGGTCCCACTTACACTTCTCCAATAGGTCCCCTGACATCCCTTACACATCTACAAGCCTCCACTCACCTCTAGTTGGACTTTGAGGGCCTTGGCAATAATGAGGAGGAGAGAGAAGAGGAAGGAAAAGAGAGGGGAATGTTGTGCTTGTCCTAGCCTGTAACATTCCATCCAATTAGTCCCCCTAGTGATGGGAGGCCTATCACACACCTAAGGAGCTCTATATGGATGAAAATAGGGATTCGTTATTGAATTATTCTAAATGTATTACATTGTAGAGAGAGGAGATCTAGGTAGAAGACATAGTTAAAGAGAGAAAGCTTAAGATTTTTACATTTCTTCCATCCATTTTACTTGTAATCTTTTGTAAGGATCTTGTAAGCTTCCTTTATTGTCTTTAATGTCATTTATTTCTAGTATATTTCAAGTTTAGTTGAGTATCTTAACTTTCACCATTAATGTATTCAAGTTCTTCATTTTCAAGCTTTAAGATGGGTACTAAATGCATTTTCCTATAGTTTATGTTTTCTTGCATTAACTTAGCTCAAATCTTCATTCCTTTATAATGTCTTTCCATTACATTATTATCCTTGCTTTAAGTATGAGTAGCTAAGTTTTTAAGTTGGCTAATCTAAGGGAGACCTCCTCTTGGGTATGCCATTTCAACTCATTTTCTTTCCTCCTCATAGTGTATCTTGATTTGGATTGACTAGGTTGAGTGTGGATGTGGTTGCAAGTTCTTGATGCACCATAGGCATTGTCACGGGGTATGTTTGAATCCTTAAATCCATTTTAGTCATGTGCTTCCTACAAATCAATCGAATATCTAGACACCACTGGAGGAAGGTCTCGAGTTGACTTGGCATTCCCATTGGAGTGATCCCTTCGGATTAGCCAACACTTGGTCCATTTCATTTTCTATCACAAACAACAAATCACCAAACTCAAACTCAAAAGATTTTACATTTCACCAAAATCACCTTCAACACGATTCACATCTTTCCTTGAGGAGATGACCTTGGAATACGATTTCAAAGTAAAACACAACACTCGAAAATCTCCCTATGCTTGGTGGGCACTTTTGTTCACACACAAACACACATACATTTCATTCCACCACACCACACATATGTTTTCCCACTGCTTGCATTGAACTCGAGTGAGAGTGACACTCACCCACTTACATAAGCCATACACACATCGAGGGTTCACGTGGGGACGAGACAAACAAAACTAATTGGTTAGACAACCCTTAGGCCCTAACATGAACATTGACCAAGAACCACCCAAGAATGCGGGTGATAATTTGGAAAATATAGGTGCCCATCCAAACATCCAAAAGGGTGGGGGAGTGCAAGAACCTAGAATGCCTAATCCACGAATGCAATTCCCCCTCATATGAATGAAGGAAACAATATCCAACTTGATCCTCTAAAGAGGTCAATGAGGGATTACCTTCAACCCACATGAAATAACACACCCTCATGCATCCTCTTACCAGTCCAAGCTCATGGCTTCCTAATTAAGTCAGGGATGTTGCAACTCCTTCCCACATTCCACGAAATTGAAAGGGAGAACCCTTATTTGCACATAAAGGAGTTTGAAGAAATAGTTGCAACCTTCCTCGACAATCATGGAATCAGAGACATAGCTAGGATGCAATTGTTCCCCTTTTCCCTAAAAGATAAGGCAAAAATGTGGCTTAATTCCTTGAAGCCTCAATCCATCACATCTTGGACACAAATGCTCTCTGAGTTTTTAAACAAATTTTTTGCGGTGCCTAAAACCACTGCTCTATAAAAACAAATTCAAAACTCTTCAGAGAAGTCCAATGAGCAATTCTACCAATGTTGGGATCATTACAAGGAGTTGCTACAATCCATTCCACACCATGGCTTTGAACTATGGGAATTGGTATTTTGTTTTACGAAGGAATCACTCCGGGCCATCGACAGTTCATCGATATGATGTGCAATGGGGAGTTTTTGAACAAAGACCCCGAAGAGGCCTTAGAATACTTTGATACATTAGCAAAAATGAGTCATGGGATATTATGGATCCCACTTATGTATTGTTAACCCTAATTAATGCATAATTTAATTAAGTTAATAGGTCAATTGTGTTAATTAAACAAAGTTAAACTAGTCAAAGTAAGTTAAAATAGGGTTAGTGTGTGAATTAGGGATAATGCATAAATTGTTGTTCTTTTCAGGGTTTTTGTGCGTCAAAGCTATAAACTACATGGGAGCTAACTATATTAAAATTACAAACTACAAGGGTGCCAACTGTCAAAGCTATAAATTATTGAGGTGCCAACTGTCAAAGCTACAAACTACTGGGGAGCCAACTGCATCAAAGCCACAAACTATTGAACTGCCAACTGTCAAAGCTACAAACTACTGAGGTGCCAACTGTCAAAGCTACAAACTATAGGGGTGCCAACTGTCAAAACAAAGGGGGATCAAAGCATAATTCAAACCCTCCCTTTTTGCCTATAAATACCACCCCTTGGGGCTTGTAAAAAGATCATCTTTTGGTAGTGAAAAACCATCCAAAAGTGTTATTGTTTTCTTTTACTTTAAGTATTGTTTTCTTTTATTGTATTATTGCTTTCTTTTACTTTATTATTGCTTTCTTTTAATTTATTACTTTCTTTTACTTTAAGTATTCTTTTCTTTTATTGTATTATTACTTTCTTTTATTTCCATTGTTTGAGCTTCCTTCTTCCCTTAGAGGAGTGAAACTCTTTCACTTTTCTAGAGCTTACCAAAGTCGTAAAGGGTGGAAAGTGATACACTCATTCTTTGTCGAAGATCGGCTCCTTGTGTAATGTGTTTTACCTTGTAACTCCTCTACTTGGAGGTATGAGCATCACCCATTTTTCTAACTTTATCAAAACCATGAAGAGTGAGTAGTTTCTCATTCACTCTTTAGTAAGAGGTGATGGACACATATAAATCATCTGGAAGTTATATTTGTACATTTCGTTTATGTTTAATGCTTTATATTTCGCTTGTTTATTGAATGATTGAATGCATCTAGCAACGCTAAGATACTTTGTATAACCGTGAGTACTTTCTATGACACAAATTATTCTTGCATAGAAAGACTCATTGATTCAAGGCAAGTACCCCGACTACATCTTTCTGACTAACCTTCAATCTTCACCATTATTGTGCTTTATTTAAAAGAATGGAAAATTAATGCAATGGTTGGATGCCTTGTAGAAACACTTGCTTGTTTGTAGACGGGTTGAGTCTTAGCACAGACAATTCTTGTAAACTTCTACAAAGACATCGGATTCATACTATTAATTCTCACAGTCCATCTTTATCTTCCGATTAACTTCATGTTGGCACGGTGGTTAATGGTGTTCCCAAGCACAAGTATAATAAACCGGATGATTGATTACATGTCCAGATCGTCGAACTAAAGGGTGACTTGTTACATTTGAAATTATCTTATATTTTGTCTAGAAAATCCTCTTGGAAAGAATTGTATATTCAGCCCAAGAAAAATCCATAAAGATCATCACTTTAAATCTCAAGGGTTCCAATCATTTTGGTCTCTGTCACTACTTACTTTAAAACACCAACACAAGATTTTACCCTTTGTTTTTACAAAAATCACCTTCATGATGTTAAACCTCTTTCCCTGGGGAGACAACCTTGGAATACGATTCCAAGTATAACACAACAAGCAAAAGTCTCTCTGTGCTTGGGGAGCATTTTTTGTTCACACACACATTTCATACAGTTCATTCACCCACCATTCTGTTGCCCTTTCTTTTGACATCATTCCAAGGGAAAGTGACACTCCCCTCCACACATAGACTATACGCATAGAAGGTTGATGTTCGAAGGTTAGGATATACTACAACAGAAACAAGCAAGCATTTTTGGCACCATTGTCGGGGAAGGCAAAGTGTTGAATCAAGAAGGTGATTTCTGGACAACAGAGGTAAATCCCTTGATGTTCATCATGGGCTCAAGTACGTTGATCCTTGTAAATACTTTTGTTTGTTTACATTTTTATTTATAGATAGTTTGTTTTATGTGGGGGTGGGATGAACAAAACTGATTAGTTAGACAACCCTTGGGGCCCCAATATGAACATTGACCAAGACCCACCCGAGGATATGGGTGATAATTTTGATAATGTAGGTGTCAATCAAAACATGCAAAGGGGTGGGGGAGGACAAGAACCTAGAATGCCCAATCCATGAATGGAATTTCCCCTCCCGTGATGAAGGGAACAACATCCACATTGAGCCTCCGGCAAGGTCAATGAGGGATTTCCTTCAACCCACACAAAGCACCACACCCTCATGCATCCTCCTTCCAGTCCAAGCTCATCTATTCCTAGTTAAGCCGGGGATATTGCAACTATTTTCCACTTTCCACAGAATTGAAAAAGAAAACCCCTATTTGCACATAAAAGAATTTGAGGAAATAGTTGCAACCTTCCTCAACGCTCATGGTATGGAAGACATAGTTGGCTGAAATTGTTCCCTTTTTCCCTAAGAGATAAGGCAAAAATGTGGCTTAATTCCTTGAGGCCTCAATCCATAACATCTTGGAACCAAATGCTCTCCGAGTTTTTTTTTAAAAAAAATTCTAGTGCATAAAACCACCACTTTAAAAAAATAAATTCAAAACTTTTCAAAGAAGCCTAATGAGCAATTCTACCAATGTTGAGATCGGTACAAGGAGTTGCTACAATCCATTCCACACCATAGCTTTAAACCATGGCAAATGGTGAGTTTCTTCTGTGAAGGAATTACACCGTGCCATTGACAGTTCATCGATATAATGTGTAATGGGGAGTTTTTGAACAAAGACCCCAATGAGGCCTTAGATTACTTTGATACATTGGCACAGAATAAACAATCATAGGACATTACGAATTCCACCGATGTACCAAGGTCTTGTCCTCAAGGGAGTGGGCAAGCTCAAGGCGGAGGGATTTATGACATGAGAGACCGAGAGGACTTACTTTCAAAAATTGTCAAGTTATCAAGAAGAGTAGAGAGTCTTGAAGTCAATAGGAGACGCGAGGTCCCTATTATTTTAAAAATCAAGGAGGCTTGCTCGATTTGTGAAAGTGTGGAGCATTCCATATTAGAGTGCCCCAACATTTCGGCACTTAAGGAAGTGTATCATGAGCAAGTCCATGCATTCAATCAAACGAGGCAATCATTCTCCCCTCATTCAAACACGTATAACTCGGGTTGGAGTAATCACCCAAACTTTAGTTGAAAAAATAATAACCTCACCCCTCATGGTTCAAATGAATACACACCTCTCGTGCCTCCTAGGCAAAATCAATTTCAACAAGTGTCTAGCTCCCTATACCCCTGGTCTAGTCCACAAGGGTATTCACAAAACCCACCACCACAGAATTTTTCACCAAGTCTACCTCTACAAAGCTTTCCCCAAGGACCATCCAACCCTCCCACCTATCAACCTCCTCACAAGAGGAATTTGGAGGATATGGTTCATGCTTTCACTCAAAGCCAGACTACATCAATCAAAACCATGCTAATTTCATTCAAAACCAGACTACCACCAACAATCAAAGTGCCACAACTTTTAATGACATTAGGGCCCAACTCACAAAAATCACCAATTACATAGGGCTATCCCAACAAGAAAAGGAGAAATTCTCCGCTCATCCCCAAGAGAACCCTAAAGGCCAACATGTGATTGAGTCATTCAAGCCCACCAAAGAGAGTTGTGAGCAACTCAAAGTGGTCACTCCCCTTCGAAGTGGCAAGCAAATTGATAAAACCATTGTGCCAAAGGTCTCACCCAAGGCCACATTGCCAAAAGAAAAAGAGACCATGGGTGACACCGACGACGGTGATGTGAGTGAGAAGAAAGAAAGTGAGGTGGTTGAGAAAGAAAAATTGGTTGATGATAGTGTGCTTGTTTTTCCCATGTTTGCTCCTTTTCCTAATCGTTTGAAGCCACCTGTGAAGGTGGCTAATTATGCTAATATACTTGAAATGTTTAAGTAGGTAAAGATCAACATTCCACTCCTTAATGCCTTAATGCAAATTCCATCATGTGCAAAGATCTTGAAAGACTTATGCACGGCAAAGAGAAGGTTCAATGTCCAGAAAAAAAAAGTATTTCTCACCAAGCAAGTGAGCTCAATTTTGAGGAAAAATGCCCCTCCAAAGTTTAAACACCCCGACTGTCCTACCATTGTAATAATAATCAAAAAATTTTGGGTGGAGCAAGCGCTCCTTGATTTGGGGGCTAATGTGAACCTCCTTCTGTTCTCGGTGTACCAACAAATTCAACTCGAAGAATTGAAGTCTACTCCAATCACGCTTCAACTGGTAGACCGTAGTGTCTAAACACCAAGGGGAGTAGTTGAGGATGTTTTAGTGAAGTCAATAAATTTTATTTTCCCGTTGATTTTATTGTTCTTGACACTCACCCGGTTGCAAATCTTAGCTCCCAAATCCCTGTAATACTTGGTAGACCTTTTCTTGCCACATCTAATATTGTGATTAATTGCAGGAATGGTCTTATGAAGCTAGCATTTGGGAACATGAATATGGATCTCAATGTGTTCAACTTGTCCAAGCAACGGGGGGATGATGAGGAGATGCACGAAGTTAATAGGATTGATACCTTGGTAGAGGAGCACTTGGAGTTAATGAATACCTTCAAGTTGGAAGAGGATGGATTTGTTGTTATGAACAAGGTTGATGAGAAAGAGGATTTGGAGAGCTTGAAAAGGGTAGAGGATTTGGAGAAGCTTCCACTTCAAGAAAAGAAGATCTTTCCATCGGATGTACAAAAACCCGTGTTGGAGTTGAAGCCATTGCCATCTCATCTTAAGTATGTATATCTTGGGGAGGACAAGACCTTTCCGGTTGTGATTAGCTCAACCTTAGATTCAAAGAAAGAAGAAGATCTCTTGGAAGTGTTGAGGAGACATAAGGGGGCAATTGGTTGGACAATTGCCGACATCAAAGGTATAAGCCCAATCATTTGCACACACCGAATCTATCTTGAAGACAACTCCAAGCCATCTCAACAACCACAAAGAAGATTGAACCCTATCATGAAGGATGTGGTGAGAGACGAGGTCTTAAAGCTACTTGACGTGGGCATCATCTTTCCAATTGCCTATAGTAAATGGGTTAGCCCCACGCAAGTAGTCTCCAAGAAGTCGGGAGTCACCGTGGTGGCAAAATGAGGATAACGAGCTTATTCCAACAAGGGTGATCACCAAATGGAGAGTATGCATTGACTACTGCAAGCTCAATGCATGCACAAGAAAAGACCACTTTCCATTGCCATTCCTTGACCAACTGTTGGAACGAGTAGCGGGGCATCTATTCTATTGCTTCTTAGATGGATATTTTGGCTGCAATCAAATCGAGATTGCATTGGAAGATCAAGAGAAGACCACCTTCACTTGTCCCTATGGTACATTTGCCTATGGTACAATTGCCTTTTGGGCTATGTAATGCCCCAGGGACTTTTCAACATTGCATGATGGGGATCTTCAGTGACATGGTGGAGAAGATAGTAGAGGTCTTTATGGATGACTTTTCAATGTTCGGGGATTCATTTGAAGGATGTCCGAGAAATTTAGAGAAATTTCTAGAGAGATGCGAGAAAAAGAACTTAGTCCTCAATTGGGAGAAGTGTCACTTCATGGTGATGGACGGAATTGTTCTCGGCCATATATTTTCAGCAAGGGGTATCGAAGTTGACAAATCAAAGGTGGAGGTCATCTCCAACCTCCTTACGCCAAGATTCGTCAAGGATATCAGGTTGTTTCTAGGCCATGCTGGTTTACACCGTCGCTTCATAAAAAAATTTAGTACATTGGCCTGACCTTTGACCAATTTATTTTCTAAGGATGTCCCATTCGAGTGGTCAGATAGTTGTGAACCATCTTTTACAAAACTCAAAAGCATGCTTACCACACCTCCAATTATGCGACCACCCAAATGGGATTTATTTTTTGAGCTTATGTGCGATGCGAGTGATTACGTAGTCGGTGCAGTGCTTGGTCAAAGAGAGGAGAATAGACCTTATGTAATATACTACGCTAGCAAGACACTAATGAAGCTCAAATGAATTATACTACCACAGAAAAAGAGTTGCTAGCTGTAGTGTTTGCATTGGATAAATTCCAGTCCTACATCATAGGTTAACCGATAGTTGTCTATACTGATCACTCTGCCTGCCTTGAAGTATTTGTTATCTAAGCAGGATGCCAAATCGAGACTTATCAGGTGGATCCTCCTTCTCCAAGAGTTTAATCTGACAATCAAAGACAAAAAGGGAGTGAAGAACGTAGTGGTGGACCATTTGTCCCAACTAGTGGTGCAAGAGGCCGATAAGAACATTCCTATCCCTGATTCCTTCCCGGATGAACATTTACTTTCAATTCATTCTATTTGTCCTTGGTCTGCTTACATATGTAATTATCTTGCAACAGGACAAATACCACCATATTGGAGCCTGGAGGATCGAAAAAGATTTATGGCAGATGTGAAGTACTTCTACTTCGACAACCCATACCTGTTCAAGTACTGCCCCAACCAAGTCATGCGGAGATACATACCGGAGAATGAAAAGCAGGATGTCCTTGCATTTTGTCATTCACAAGCATGCAGTGGCCATTTCTCGGTGAAAAAGACCTCGACAAAAATTCTTTAGTCAAGTTTTTATTGTTCCTCTCTTACAAAGGATTGTATTTCATTTTGTAAAGAGTGTGATATATGTCAACGTTTGGGTAGCGTGACCCGAAGGAACATATGCCCCTTTCCCCTGTGCTTGTTATCGAAATATTTGATTGTTGGGGTATCGACTTTATGGATACCTTTCCTATGTCGTTTGGCTATCTATACATTATAGTGGTAGTGGACTAGGTGTCCAAATGGGTGGAGGCTATCCCAACCAAGACTAATGACCTCCGATTTGTAGTCATGTTTCTTAAGGAAAACATATTTTCATGG
The DNA here is from genome assembly GCA_963454935.2 of Ilex paraguariensis. Classification (NCBI taxonomy): domain Eukaryota; kingdom Viridiplantae; phylum Streptophyta; class Magnoliopsida; order Aquifoliales; family Aquifoliaceae; genus Ilex; species Ilex paraguariensis. The sequence continues at coordinate 142,421 of CAUOFW020000137.1, read as the reverse complement.
TTTGGGATGCATCGTGCAATGACGGTGAAAAGACGGTGAATCCACCGCATACCACCCACAAACCAATGGCCAAGCCGAGTTGGCCAATAGGAAGATCAAAAATATTTTAGAAAAGAAGGTGAATCCAAAAAGGAAGATTGGTCAAATAGACTGACCAATGCCCTATGAGCTTATCATACCGCCTACAAGATTGTCTTAGGCATGTCTCCCTACTGTATTGTCTATGGAAAGGCTTTCCATTTGCCAGTTGAGATGGAACACAAGGCTTATTGGGCCATAAAGACTTTGAACTACAATTTGAGAATGGACAGAGAGCATAGGCAGGTAGAATTGAATGAATTAGAAGAGATGCGAATGAGAGCACTAAACTTTCAAAAGAGAAGGCTAAGATCTTTCATGACAAATCCATTGTACGGAAGTTATTCGAGCCCAGCCAAAAATTGCTCTTGTACAACTCTCGTCTCTCAATCTTCTAAGGCAAACTCCAATCCCGTTGGGATGACCCCTATCTTGTCAAGGTGGCCTACCCCAATGGAGCTATGGAAGTCACAAACCCCGAGAATGGCCAGACATTCAAGGTCAATGGCCAAAGACTTAAGTCATTTTTCGAGGGTTTTGAAGAACAAGGAGTGGAGGAGGACTTGACGGATCTAGTGTATCCGAAATTCGTGGAGGAGTAACTAGTTTTTATGCTTTTTAGTGTACAATCTTTTTATTTACTTATGTTATTTTTATTTTTCATGTTACTTACTTTACTTGGTTGTATAGCATTGTTTCTTTTTTTTAGTTTCAAATATTGATGTTTTGGTCAAAGCTCAAGTGCAAGGTGTTCTCTAACCCTACTCATCTTTTTACTGTCCGTCATTGCATATCATATCTTTTGGTTGCATTGAGGACATTGCATGAATCAATTTGGGGGATGAGGTGCACCATTTGCATGTTACACCAATGTTTGTGAGAATTTTTGTAGATAATACCAATTTTTGGGGTGAAAATTCACCTTTCACATATCATAAATATTTTTGTTTACATTGGAGCAAATTATGTGAAAATTTTGAAAAATTTTGTGAAAAACATCTGAATGTTGATATATATTGCCTTATTAAGAGTGTTTGGGTTAGATGATATGTTGATCTTTGTTTGAACCTTGAGCACATGAGCATATTATAGAAGTGAATCCTATGCGTGAGTACCACATATGTATCTATTTTTTAACTCAACTATATGTGCTCCTTGAATGTGTAATTTTAGAAAAGCGTGTTTTTGGGATGAAGGTTAACGGTTTGAACGTTTTTGTAAAAATTGTAAATATTTTTTTTCATTTAGATGTACAAAGTCTTTTTGTTGAATTAAGCTATGGGACGAGCAAGGAATGTCCTAAAATGCCAACCTATAGCATGGGTAGGGACTTATCCTGAGACGCCATAGTTTTCCAAGTTCAATTTGTGCATTTAGTCTTCTTTCAATTTTCATAGATAAATGTTATGTAAATAACTTTAATTTTTATTTGAGTTCAAATTCCAGTTTCCAAAAAAAAAAATAGCCTTATTTCCTTACAAAATGGCATTTTCTCTAAGCTTAAATATCAAATGTACATTGGTATTTGTTATTCTTAAGGTACAGAATGACCAGACTCAAAAATAGAATTGATATATAACCGACATTCTTTGAAAACCTGACATAACCAATGTAGATAACGAAGAATATCAAGGTAAGTTTTCGAGCCTTGCGATGCTTTTGAGAGAAAATCAACATTTACTCAAGTTAGGTCATTTACTTTCTATCTTTTAATAATCTCATTAATATTATTTTGATTGATGCAAATAGAGCAGTCTATTGATGTATCACATAAAGAATCTGTTTATACGGCACATACATGTGCACATGCTTGGGAAATGATCTTAGGCCATCTTTGATTTAATTTTTGAGCCTTAGCCATTTTTTTTACAAAATTATATCTTTAATTAGTCGTGATTGAGCCTTTAATGTGTGATTTTTGATTCATGTAACCCATATGATAACCGAGCCACAGGAAAATATATTTGACATACCTCTGCTATCTAATTTTCTTTCGCCCTCTTATAAATCAGTATTATATAGAAAAGCAAGAGAAAAAGAAAAGAAAATGATGGCTACTATTTAAAGAAAGAAAATTCTATGAAAAAAGTTGGAAGGGCCATTAATAATGACATAGGCACAAGCGAGGACTCGGATTAGATTTTTTTTTTTTTGACAAAACTATGGAAAAGCGTGTTTTGGGGATGAAGGTTAACGGTTTGAACTTTTTTGTAAAAATTGTAAATATTTTTTTTCATTTAGATGTACAAAGTCTTTTTGTTGAATTAAGCTATGGGACGAGCAAGGAATGTCCTAAAATGCCAACCTATAGCATGGGTAGGGACTTATCCTGAGACGCCATAGTTTTCCAAGTTCAATTTGTGCATTTAGTCTTCTTTCAATTTTCATAGATAAATGTTATGTAAATAACTTTAATTTTTATTTGAGTTCAAATTCCAGTTTCCAAAAAAAAAAATAGCCTTATTTCCTTACAAAATGGCATTTTCTCTAAGCTTAAATATCAAATGTACATTGTTATTTCTTATTCTTAAGGTACAGAATGACCAGACTCAAAAATAGAATTGATATATAACCGACATTCTTTGAAAACCTGACATAACCAGTGTAGATAACGAAGAATATCATGGTAAGTTTTCGAGCCTTGCGATGCTTTTGAGAGAAAATCAACATTTACTCAAGTTAGGTCATTTACTTTCTATCTTTTAATAATCTCATTAATATTATTTTGATTGATGCAAATAGAGCAGTCTATTGATGTATCACATAAAGAATCTGTTTATACGGCACATACAGGTGAACATGCTTGGGAAATGATCTTAGGCCATCTTTGATTTAATTTTTGAGTCTTAGCCATTTTTTTTACAAAATTATATCTTTAATTAGTCGTGATTGAGCCTTTAATGTGTGATTTTTGATTCATGTAACCCATATGATAACCGAGCCACAGGAAAATATATTTGACATACCTCTGCTATCTAATTTTCTTTCGCCCTCTTATAAATCAGTATGATATAGAAAAAGCAAGAGAAAAAGAAAAGAAAATGATGGCTACTATTTAAAGAAAGAAAATTCTATGAAAAAAGTTGGAAGGGCCATTAATAATGACATAGGCACAAGCGAGGACTCGGATTAGATTTTTTTTTTTTGACAAAACTATGGAAAAGCGTGTTTTGGGGATGAAAGTTAACGGTTTGAACTTTTTTGTAAAAATTGTAAATATTTTTTTTCATTTAGATGTACAAAGTCTTTTTGTTGAATTAAGCAATGGGACGAGCAAGGATATGTCCTAAAATGCCAACCTATAGCATGGGTAGGGACTTATCCTGAGACGCCATAGTTTTCCAAGTTCAATTTGTGCATTTAGTCTTCTTTCAATTTTCATAGATAAATGTTATGTAAATAACTTTAATTTTTATTTGAGTTCAAATTCCAGTTTCCAAAAAAAAAATAGCATTATTTCCTTACAAAATGGCATTTTCTCTAAGCTAAAATATCAAATTTACATTGGTATTTGTTATTCTTAAGGTACAGAATGACCAGACTCAAAAATAGAATTGATATATAACCGACATTCTTTGAAAACCTGACATAACCAGTGGAGATAACGAAGAATATCATGGTAAGTTTTCGAGCCTTGCGATGCTTTTGAGAGAAAATCAACATTTACTCAAGTTAGGTCATTTACTTTCTATCTTTTAATAATCTCATTAATATTATTTTGATTGATGCAAATAGAGCAGTCTATTGATGTATCACATAAAGAATTTGTTTATACGGCACATACAGGTGAACATGCTTGGGAAATGATCTTAGGCCATCTTTGATTTAATTTTTGAGCCTTAGCCATTTTTTTTACAAAATTATATCTTTAATTAGTCGTGATTGAGCCTTTAATGTGTGATTTTTGATTCATGTAACCCATATGATAACCGAGCCACAGGAAAATATATTTGACATACCTCTGCTATCTAATTTTCTTTCGCCCTCTTATAAATCAGTATGATATAGAAAAAGCAAGAGAAAAAGAAAAGAAAATGATGGCTACTATTTAAAGAAAGAAAATTCTATGAAAAAAGTTGGAAGGGCCATTAATAATGACATAGGCACAAGCAAGGACTCGGATTAGATTTTTTTTTTTTTGACAAAACTATGGAAAAGCGTGTTTTGGGGATGAAGGTTAACGGTTTGAACTTTTTTGTAAAAATTGTAAATATTTTTTTTCATTTAGATGTACAAAGTCTTTTTGTTGAATTAAGCTATGGGACGAGCAAGGAATGTCCTAAAATGCCAACCTATAGCATGGGTAGGGACTTATCCTGAGACGCCATAGTTTTCCAAGTTCAATTTGTGCATTTAGTCTTCTTTCAATTTTCATAGATAAATGTTATGTAAATAACTTTAATTTTTATTTGAGTTCAAATTCCAGTTTCCAAAAAAAAAATAGCATTATTTCCTTACAAAATGGCATTTTCTCTAAGCTTAAATATCAAATTTACATTGGTATTTGTTATTCTTAAGGTACAGAATGACCAGACTCAAAAATAGAATTGATATATAACCGACATTCTTTGAAAACCAGACATAACCAGTGGAGATAACTAAGAATATCATGGTAAGTTTTCGAGCCTTGCGATGCTTTTGAGAGAAAATCAACATTTACTCAAGTTAGGTCATTTACTTTCTATCTTTTAATAATCTCATTAATATTATTTTGATTGATGCAAATAGAGCAGTCTATTGATGTATCACATAAAGAATCTGTTTATACGGCACATACAGGTGCACATGCTTGGGAAATGATCTTAGGCCATCTTTGATTTAATTTTTGAGCCTTAGCCATTTTTTTTACAAAATTATATCTATAATTAGTCGTGATTGAGCCTTTAATGTGTGATTTTTGATTCATGTAACCCATATGATAACCGAGCCACAGGAAAATATATTTGACATACCTCTGCTATCTAATTTTCTTTCGCCCTCTTATAAATCAGTATGATATAGAAAAAGCAAGAGAAAAAGAAAAGAAAATTCTATGAAAAAAGTTGGAAGGGCCATTAATAATGACATAGGCACAAGCGAGGACTCGGATTTGATTTTTTTTTTTTTGACAAAACTATGGAAAAGCGTGTTTTGGGGATGAAGGTTAACGGTTTGAACTTTTTTGTAAAAATTGTAAATATTTTTTTCATTTAGATGTACAAAGTCTTTTTGTTGAATTAAGCTATGGGACGAGCAAGGAATGTCCTAAAATGCCAACCTATAGCATGGGTAGGGACTTATTCTGAGACGCCATAGTTTTCCAAGTTCAATTTGTGCATTTAGTCTTCTTTCAATTTTCATAGATAAATGTTATATAAATAACTTTAATTTTTATTTGAGTTCAAATTCCAGTTTCCAAAAAAAAAATAGCCTTATTTTCTTACAAAATGGCATTTTCTCTAAGCTTTAATATCAAATGTACATTGGTATTTGTTATTCTTAAGGTACAGAATGACCAGACTCAAAAATAGAATTGATATATAACCGACATTCTTTGAAAACCTGACATAACCAGTGGAGATAACGAAGAATATCATGGTAAGTTTTCGAGCCTTGCGATGCTTTTGAGAGAAAATCAACATTTACTCAAGTTAGGTCATTTACTTTCTATCTTTTAATAATCTCATTAATATTATTTTGATTGATGCAAATAGAGCAGTCTATTGATGTATCACATAAAGAATTTGTTTATACGGCACATACAGGTGCACATGTTTGGAAAATGATCTTAGGCCATCTTTGATTTAATTTTTGAGCCTTAGCCATTTTTTTTACAAAATTATATCTTTAATTAGTCGTGATTGAGCCTTTAATGTGTGATTTTTGATTCATGTAACCCATATGATAACCGAGCCACAGGAAAATATATTTGACATACCTCTGCTATCTAATTTTCTTTCGCCCTCTTATAAATCAGTATGATATAGAAAAAGCAATAGAAAAAGAAAAGAAAATGATGGCTACTATTTAAAGAAAGAAAATTCTATGAAAAAAGTTGGAAGGGCCATTAATAATGACATAGGCACAAGCGAGGACTCGGATTAGATTTTTTTTTTTTTTGACAAAACTATGAAAAAGCATGTTTTGGGGATGAAGGTTAACGGTTTGATCTTTTTTGTAAAAATTGTAAATATTTTTTTTCATTTAGATGTACAAAGTCTTTTTGTTGAATTAAGCTATGGGACGAGCAAGGAATGTCCTAAAATGCCAACCTATAGCATGGGTAGGGACTTATCCTGAGACGCCATAGTTTTCCAAGTTCAATTTGTGCATTTAGTCTTCTTTCAATTTTCATAGATAAATGTTATGTAAATAACTTTAATTTTTTATTTGAGTTCAAATTCCAGTTTCCAAAAAAAAAATAGCCTTATTTCCTTACAAAATGGCATTTTCTCTAAGCTTAAATATCAAATTTACATTGGTATTTGTTATTCTTAAGGTACAGAATGACCAGACTCAAAAATAGAATTGATATATAACCGACATTCTTTGAAAACCTGACATAACCAGTGGAGATAACGAAGAATATCATGGTAAGTTTTCGAGCCTTGCGATGCTTTTGAGAGAAAATCAACATTTACTCAAGTTAGGTCATTTACTTTCTGTCTTTTAATAATCTCATTAATATTATTTTGATTGATGCAAATAGAGCAGTCTATTGATGTATCACATAAAGAATTTGTTTATACGGCACATACAGGTGCACATGCTTGGGAAATGATCTTAGGCCATCTTTGATTTAATTTTTGAGCCTTAGCCATTTTTTTTACAAAATTATATCTTTAATTAGTCGTGATTGAGCCTTTAATGTGTGATTTTTGATTCATGTAACCCATATGATAACCTAGCCACAGGAAAATATATTTGACATACCTCTGCTATCTAATTTTCTTTCGCCCTCTTATAAATCAGTATGATATAGAAAAGCAAGAGAAAAAGAAAAGAAAATGATGGCTACTATTTAAAGAAAGAAAATGATGGCTACTATTTAAAGAAAGAAAATTCTAAGAAAAAAAAATGGCCAAGAAAGTGAAAAATAAAAAAAAGAATGAAAGAAAGAAAAACCATGTAGGTGAAGTTTCGAAAAGCTAGAAAGAGGTGTGCTGCATTACATAAAGAAATGATAACTTTTGAATATCATTGACGTCGTTTCGTTAACCACTGACCCCTGGCCACATTTTAACCTATAACAAGACCTAATTGATCTCAAGTCTGATGCATGTGTAGGTCGTCAATCAAAAGTGTGGGGTCTGTTAACTAGTATTACTTTATTTGTATCAATATTCTTCCATGAGATTATGTCAAACCTGATTAAGTCTGTTCCTTGGTTTTCACTTCCATAATTGTTGAGCATGTAAATTTACAATTAACCTTCTTCTGATCACATGCTTTTGAGAGAAAAGTCATTATAATCGGAGAGAATTTTTGCTGAGAGATTTCTAAGATAGGATTGTGAAATCAAAGCTATCCATGGAAGGTTGTAAAGAAGAGTTTTTGGTTATATAATAACTCTTGTCGCTAGAATGATTATTCTTACTACATAGGTAATTTTAAATACCAATGTAACAAGTGTTTATTTTTGCATATAGTGCGTACCTATGACAGAGAAGTGTTTGGGAAACAATTCTAAATTAAGGGATGGGTGTCTTAACGAACATGGTGCTAACTCATTCAGATAAGAAATCTTACACATACACATCTTTTTAACTAGAGTTTGCAGGTAACTTCACTAGAAACTTTCACGAGACAAAAATCGTCCACTAGGGATCACCTAGGGGTGTAACGATTTTTTGCATATGCTAAATGCAATAGTGTTATCTACAAAAGTGATTTTATTTTGTTCTGCTATTATTTATTACTAGGGACTAGTAATGTTTAGGTTGGGGGGTGTGATTAATCCTCATTAATGCATAATTTAATTAACTTAATAGGTTAATTGTGTTACTTAAACAAAGTTAAACTAGTCAAAGTAAGTTAAATTAGGGTTAGTGTGTGAATTAGGGATAATGCAATAATTGTTGTTCTTTTCAGGATTTTTGTGCGTCAAAGCTACAAATTACATGGGAGCCAATTGTATTACAACTATAAATTACAGGGGTGCTAACTGTCAAAACTACAAATTATTGAGGTGCTAACTGTCGAAGCTACAAACTACTGGGGAGCCAACTATATCAAAGCTACAAACCATTGAGGTGCCAACTGTCAAACCTACAAACTAATGAGGTGCCAACTGTCAAAGCTATAAACTATAGGGGTGCCAACTGTCAAAACAAATGGGGATCAAAGTGTAATTCAAACCCTCCCTTTTTGCCTATAAATACCACCCCTTGGGGCTTGTAAAAAGATCATCTTTTGGTAGTGGAAACCCTCCAAAAGTACTATTGCTTTCTTTTACTTTAAGTATTGCTTTCTTTTACTGTATTATTGCTTTCTTTTAATTGATTATTTTCTTTTACTTTAAGTATTGCTTTCTTTAATTGTATTATTGATTTCTTTTACTTTCGATTGGTCATGCAGACTAATTGATGCCCTATGGGCTTACCGCACTGCCTACAACACTGTCTTAGGCATGTCTCCTTATCAGCTCATTTATGGAAAGGCTTTCCATTTGCGAGTTGAGATGGAACACAAGGCCTATTATGCCATAAAGATTTTAAACTACAATTTGAGAATAGCCGGAGAGCATAGGAAGCTAGAATTGGATGAATTGGAAAAGATTCGACGTGTTGCGTATAAGATCTCAAAAATCTCAAAAGAGTGGGTTAAGATCTTTCATGACAAATCCATTGTATGAAAGTTATTCGAGCCCGGCCAAAAAGTGCTTTTATACAACTCTCGTCTCTCGATCTTTAAAGGAAAACTCGGATGCCGTTGGGATGGCCCCTATCTTGTCAAGGTGGCTTACCCCAATGGAGCTGTGGATGTCACAAACCCTAAGGATGGCAGGACATTCAAGGTCAATGCCCAAGACTCAAGCCATTCTTTGAGGGTTTTGAAGGACAAGGAGTGGAGGAGGATTTGGCGGACTTGGTATATCCAGACTTGTTGGAGGAATAACTGTACTTAGGATTCTTAGTGTACAGTCGCTTTTTATTTACTTTAACCGTTTATGTACTTACTTTACTTTTGCGTATAGTGTTGTTTTTCCTAGTCGCAGATATCGGTGTTTTGTCAAAAGCTCAAATATGAGGTGTTCTCTAACCCTACTCATCGTTTTACAGTCTTTCATTGCATATCATATCTTTTTTGTTGAATTGAGGACAATGCAAGGAACAAGTTGGGGGGTGAGGTGCACCATTTGTATAATACACCAATGTTTGTGGAAATTTTTTGTTAATAATGTCAATTTTTGCAATGAAAATTCACCTTTCATATACATACATATTTTTTGTTCACAATAGTGCAAATTATGTGAAAATTAAAAATTTTTGTGAAAATATCTGAATATTGATCTGTATTCCCTTATTAAGAGTGTTATTTGTTGATACATTGATCTTTGCTTTGAATTTGGTATACATGAGCACATTATAGAGATTCATCATATGCTTGAGTATCACATATGCATTTGCTTTTAAAGTCAACTTTAATGTCACATTGAATGAGTAATTTTGGCACCTTACGGATTGAGTTCACATTTTAGTGCTTGACAGGAATAGTAGAGATGAGTAAGAACCTATAAGAGCTTTAGTGTCAATCCTTGTTGGAGGGGACTTACATTTACTCAAGGAACAATTCGTCAATTTTCAAATTTGTTCAATAGTCTCATTATGCTTGTTTTCGTTAGGTGCATATGTGTAGTGATTGACTTGTCTTGAAATGCATAATGCTCCTCCATGCTTATCTAGAGGTGATCTTAGACCATTTTTGAATATTTTGAGCCTTAGCCTTTTTCTTGTGAAAATATTATCCCTAGTGTCGTGATCGAGCCTTAATTGAAATTCGTTTCTATGTCACACAATTAACCAAGCCAGTGAAAAATGATAAATTTCTATCTCACCTTGGTTGTTCCTAGAGCTGAATATGAGTGATCGTAAAAGAGAAAGAAGTATGGTGTGAAAACTCAAACAAAAGGGAGGAAGGATGTTGAAGCTCAAGGAGTTGAATGGAAAAAGAATGAAATCCAAGAAAAGGAGAGAGAAAGGGGTGAAAGAAGAAAGAACGATCAAAGAAAAATGAAAATGTTAAGGAAAAGAAGAAAAGAAACAAAGAGTGTGGTGATAGTGTAAGAATAAAAAGAATCCCATAAAAGGGAGTTATTTTTGAAATAAAAGTCTTTCACTCGGAACAACCCTCTTTGTTATCCTATATCCTTCATTTCTTTTGCCTAAATATCACCCCCAAGGCCCATTATAACCCTTGAAGTCCTAAATGATTTAGAAAAGCATGGGAGATGCATACTTCTAAAGAAAAAGATAAGTTGGTTTGCTATATAGTGCCCTAGCATCCCTTTCATGAGATTATGCCAAGTTTGTTTTACTTTCATGCAAAAACTTCATTTTTGAATTATATGTGAGCATATTTCGTTTTGTGCACAAGATTCTGTCTCACATATACATGTGGAGAGTATGCCAGCATAACATAGGTGTGTTTCATTGATGAGAGACACCCTTCGTGAGGTTGCATCGAAGCTTAATTTGGATAGCCAAAGTGAATGTTAATATTTATTGTGTAAGGGTTTAAATTACTTGGGCATTGCACACACACGATTTTGAAAATGAATGTGTAGGTGCATACTTTAGACTAGTGTTTAAAGCCATAGTGGTGTTCATTTGTTCTTGGTTCAATCAATTGAACGACGTGGTAGGTAGCTCTTTGCTTAAAGGATGGGGGAATATGGCTCAACTTTCTATATTTGATAAGATATAGGAATTCCTTTGTTGTTGGAATTCATGTTCTGCATTTTGGGTATTCATTTTGGTAGTTTAAATTAGAAATCCATGACTTGTGCTTTAAAAACATCAAAATCTTAAATCATGTTGCAATTTTGGAAATGACTTTGGGCATGATCATTCAATTGTGGTTCATATGTGTGGTTCAAGTTTTTGGTAGGTTAGAAGTCTTAGAAAAGGTGTTGAAATGTTTTGGAGTTGAGGAGAGTTGGATTGGATGAGAATTTTTGAACAAAGGAATGGTTTTGCAGCAAAGGCAAAACCTTCTGGAAGGTTTAGTGAGTGTTCTTCAAGGAAACCCTAGGTCCTCACTTTTGCCCAAATTTCTCAATTCCTCTCTGATCCTTTTCAAATTCCTTAACTCATTTGTGATGGCTCATATGAATGGAATGCCCGTGGAGGTATTGGAGCCTTGGAGAGTCTTTGGTGGTTGATCATGACCCTTCTTGGTATTAGGGCACTGTTGTCCCGCATGGCTCGTACCAAGAGGACGGGCCCCGAGTCTCCACCACCCACAGGCTCTAACCCCCAAAAGAGAGCCAAGTAGGGCCCTAGTGGCCAAGAATGAGAAGAGAGACGCACCAAAGCCAGGCACGACGTCCAGAGACAAAGGATTGAGGAAAAGGGTGTAATATGCGAGAGATATGTTGACAAAGTTTCTCTTGGACCTAGTGATGAGGTTGTAAGAATGATTGAGGCTCATGAATTGAAGGTGTGATTCGAGGAGTTTAAGGGATATAATTTGGGTATGTGCCTTGAGTTTTACCAGCAGTTGTTAGTTTTTGGTGAGGGTGGGAGTAGGTTGAGGACAAATGTGCTGGGGAAGACCGTTGAGGTAACCCCCGCCATGATCGCCACTGTTATGGAGTATGAAAGGCCTCCCTCGACCACCCCAGTCTACCCACACAATGTGGACGAGGGTAGGACTCTCTCGGACTACATAGCCCTCACCTATAAGGACCCGACCACGTTCAAAGGAATGACGTTGGTCGGGTGCCTCAAGCACTCATATGGGGTTATGAATAAAGTAATTCATTAAAATCTTATGCCCCGGGGTTTGGAAAAGAAACCAAACAATGAAAAATTGGCCCTCCTCCACGCTTTCATGATAGGGGTGCCAATGGATATAGCGTACCTTATATGGGAAAAGATGTGGGAGTTTGCCCTAGTCGCAAAGCTGAAGGCAAATCTCCCCTTTGGCAGCCTCGTCACCAAGTTGTGTGATCGCGCCAAGGAGAAACACTATGCACATGACACCATCCTCCCCCCTGAGACTAGAGTGATTGGGAAGTCTAGCAGCAGCAAAAGAGCTGCCAAGACTGGGGGAGAGAGAGCAAGAGGCCCAAGGCCAAAGCTATCAACAGTCAGGCCATCTTCTTCAGCACCTTTTGCTCCAGCACCTGTGACTACCTCAGCTCGCACCATACCCCAGCATCTAGATGCTTTGGAGTCCACTATACATGGGATCTCATTGATGGTGACACAATTGTTCTAGCACACTTTCCCAAGTGAGCCTATCCCCAGAGGACCTTCGCCACAACCTGCTGGACCTTCAACCACAGCTCTAGTGCCATCCATGACTGTTGACGTCGATGAATCAGAGTCTGAGGAGTCAAATTCTGAGGAGTCGGATACCGAGGAGGAGGATGCGCTTGATGATGAGGATGATTGAGGATCGTTGTATTTTCTTTTGAATTTTGATTGTATATAGCTAGGGGTTCTTGTGTCGGCTAGTAGAAGCATCTTTAGGTTTTGGCCATTTTTTTTGGAACTTGAACCCATTGTAAAGAACTTTCTTAAATGATTAATGAAATACCACATTTGTCTTGTTTATCATTGTCCAAAGTCATTTATGTAATTGCAATGTGATTTATGCATTTTGAGTGTTTGGATGTTTGTTTGAATGAATGAATTTTGTTTTAATTTATAGTTCGTAGTTTGAAATAATGTTTTCTATGGACTAGCAAAACTTAAGTTAGGGGGTGTGATTAGCACAAAAATATGACATATATTACGTGCTAATCTACCCTTTTATACTTGAAATTGGGAAGAAATATGTTTAAGCTTAGCTTTAATGGAGTTTTGTGTAAATGTAGGTGAAAATGCGTAAATAATGGGAGTTATACCTCCAATGAAGTGTTTGAAATCAATGAAGATGAAGGGATGGCTTAAAGGAAGGGTTGGAGGGTGAAGAAACCAAGAAAATTGCATTTTCGATGAAAACCTTCCGGAAGGTTTGGCTAGAAACCTTTTGGAAGGTTTGTGCTTGGTCTACCTATTCGCTGCCAGGAACCTTCCATAAGGTTTTGTCTACTGGAATGAAACTTCTAGAAGGTTTTCATATACCTTCCAGAAGGTTTGGCTCATTGGAATGCTCATTTAACTGTTCCTACACAAACCTTTTGTGTCGACCTTCTAGAAGGTTTTGCCCAGTTTGCCCATACAACCTATAACTCAAGCTCTGCCATTTGGGGGTCCCACTTACACTTCTCCAACAGTTCTCCTGACATCCTTTACACTTCTACGAGCCTCCCTTCACCTCTAGTTGGACTTTGAGGGCCTTGGCATTAATGAGGAGGAGATAGAAGAGGAAGGAAAAGAGAGGGGAAGGCTATGCTTGTCCTAGCCTATAACATTCCATCCAATCAGCCCCCTCTTGATGGAAGGTATGTCACACACCTAAGGAGCTCTCTATGGACAAAAATAGGGATTACTATTGAATTATTTTGAATGTATTACAATGTAGAGAGAGGAGCTCTAGGTAGAAGACATAGTTAGAGAGAGAAAGCATAAGATTTTTACATTTCTTCCATCCATTTCACTTGTAATCTTTTGTAAGGATCTTGTAAGCTTCCTTTATTGTCTTTAATGTCATTTATTTCTAGTACATTTCAAGTTTAGTTGAGTATCTTAACTTTCACCATTAATGCATTCAAGTTCTTAATTTTCAAGCTTTAAGATGCATTCAAGTCGTATGGTTTATGTTTTCTTACATTAACTTAGCTCAAATCTTCATTCCTTTACAATGTGTTTTCATTACATTATTGTCCTTGCTTTAAGTATGAGTAGCTATGTTTTTAAGTTGGCTAATCCAAGGGAGACCTCCTATTGAATATGCCATTTCAACTCATTTTCTTTCCTCTTCGTAGTGTATGTTGATTCAATTTGACTAGGTTGAGTGTGGATGTAGTTGTGAGTTCTTGATACACTGTAGGCATTGTCACGGGGTATGCTTGAATCCTCACCTCCATTTTAGTCCCGCGCTTCCTACGAATCAATCGAACATCTAGACACCATTGGAGGAAAGTCTCAAGTTGACTTGGCATTCCCACTGGAATGACCCCTTTGGATTAGCTAGCACTTGTTCCATTACATTTTTTATCACAAACAACAAATCACCAAACTCAAACTCAAAAGATTTTACATCTTCACATTTTCACCAAAATCACTTTCAACACGATTCACCTCTTTCCCTGAGGAGACGACCTTGGAATATGATTTTCAAGTAAAACACGACACTTGAAAGTCTCCCTGCGCTTGGGGAGCACTTTTGTTCATACACACACACACATACATTTCATTCCACCTCTCCACACATCCATTTTCCCATTGCTTGCATTGAACCTGGGTGAGAGTGACACTCACCCACTTATATAAGTCATATACACATCGAGGGTTCATTTGTGGATAATTGAGAATACAACGGAAACAATCAAGCAGTCTCTAATACATGTTTATTTGAATCACACATTTTGTGAAAACCCTATTGAATCATCTCTGTTAGAGTCTGTAACATTTGAAACAACAGATGATGATCAAAACCCAAAGAATTGTCCTACTCACACTGTTGGGACCTAGGCACCCAAATTTGAAGAAATCTCTCCAAGTGGCACAAAGCCAGAACTAAAACCTCTCCCATCTAACATCAAATATGCATTCTTAGGGGAATACGAGTCATACCAAGTGGTAATTTCATCAAAGCTTATAGATTTGCAAGATTCTAAGCTAATTAAAGTTCTTAGATGTCATAAAAGCACCATTGGGTGGACCATTGTTGACTTGAAAGGTATAAGCCTGTTGATCAACAATTATGCTATATACCTTAAAGAGGATTCAAAACCCTTTCGTAAAAAATACAGCGACAATTGAACCCTTATATGAAGGAAGTTGTGAGAACTGAGGTGCTCAAGCTATTAGATGTAGGAATAATCTTTTTCATCTCTGATAACAAATGGGTTAGCCCAACCCAAGCTGTGCCCAAGAAGTCTGGGGTCATAATGGTAAAAAATGATGCCAATAAACTAGTACCAACTCGAGTTGTCACAGGGTGGCGGATATGTGTAGACTATCAAAAACTCAATTTGATAACTAGAAAATACCATTTTCCTCTTCCCTTTCTTGATCAAGTCTTAGAGAGAATTGCAGGGTATGAATTCTACTATTTCCTGGATGGGTATTCTGGGTATAATCAAATCGAGCACTAGATGACCAGGAGAAAACGATATTCACATGCCCCTTTGGCACCTTTGCATTCAAAAGGATGTCATTTGGACTTTGTAATGCTCCTACAACATTTCAAATGTGCATGTTGAGTTTGTTTAGTGACATAGTTTCAAAAGTTTTGGAACTGTTCATGGATGACTTCTCTGTATATGGTGATTCATTTGATTTATGTCTGACAAACCTAGAGAAAGTGCTGATAAGATGTAAGGAAGTCAATCTAGTGCTCAATTGGGAAATTTGCCATTTCATTGTAACATAAGGCATTGTCTTAGGTCACATTGTGTCATCTGAAGGCATGAAAGTTGATAAGGAAAAACTAGATCTGATTGGAAATTTGCCTGCTCCCAAGACTGTTAAAGATGTCCGATCATTTCTAGGACATGCAGGGCTCTATAGGAGATTCATAAAAGACTTTAGTACTATATCTAAACCCATGTGTCATCTCCTAAGTTAGGCATAATTTGTTTGTGGAGTGAAACATGCCAGAAAGCTTTTGACAAGCTTAAGGGTATGTTAATTTCTCCCCCAATAGCTAGAGCTCTAAGTTGGCTAATCCAAGGGAGAACTCCTCTTGGGTATTCCATTTCAACTCATTTTCTTTCCTCCTCTCGGTGTACAATGGTTCGGTTTGACTAGGTTGAGGGTGGATAACTTGGTGAGTCTTTAATATTCCGTAGGTCTAGTCACGGTTTATGCTTAAATACTCACCAATCTTATCCCTAGCTTTCCACGAATCAATCGTTCATTCATGCACCATTAGAGGAAGGTTTCGAGTTGAGTTGGGATTCCCATTGGAATGACCTCTTTGGATTAGCCAACACTTGTTTTATTGTATTTTCATTCACAAACTCCAATCACCAAAACACAAACAAAAGATTTTACACTTTTCCCTTTTCACAAAATCACCTTCACACACTTGAACTTTCCTTCCCTGAGGAGACGACCTTGGAATACTTTTCTAAGTAAAACATGACATACAAAAGACTCCTTGCGCTTGGGGAGCACTTTTGTTCACACGCACACATTTCACACTTTTTGTGCATTTACACACCACATTGCCATCATTTCATTTTACCCCATCTCCTTGCCCTTTCTTTTGACATCACCCATAAGAGAGTGACACTCCCCTTCATCCATAAACTATACATGCTAAAAGGTGATGTTTAGAGGTTAGGAAACTACAAGGAATTTTGTCAAGCATTTTTGGCACCGTTGCTGGGTAAGGCAAGTGTCAAATCGAGAAGGTGATTTTTGGATGACAGAGGTAAGTCCCGTGATCGTCATCATGGGATGAGGTACGTTGTTTCGTGTATATATATCCTCGTTTGTGTATAATTTGATTTGTAGATAGTTTACTGCATGTGGTAAAGGGACGAACGAAATCGATTGGTTAGACAACCCTTAAACCCCGACATGAATATTGACCAAAATCCACCCGAGGATGCGGGTGATAATTTTGATAATCTTGATGCCAATCCGAATGCTCAAAGAGGGTAGGGGAGTTCCCGAACCTAGAAATCCAAATGCTCAAAGGGGTGGGGGAATGCCCAAACCTAGAATGCCAAATGTTCCAAGGGGTGGGGGAGTTCCCGAACCTAGAATGCCTAACCTACGGATGTAATATCCCCCACCCGTGAATGAAGGGAATAACATCCCAATGGACCCTCCGACAAGGTCTATGAGGGCTTTCCTTTAACCAACCCATAGCACTACACCCTCTTTGCATCCATTTACCGGTCCAAGCTCATCTTTTCCAAGTTAAGTCAAGGATGTTGCAACTACTTCCTACATTCCATGGTATTGAAAAGGAAAATCCCTACTTGCACATAAGGGAGTTTGAGGATATAGTTGCAACCTTCAATGCTAACTATGCTATGGAGGAGATAGCTCGACTGAAATTGTTTCCTTTCTCCCTCAGTGATAAAGTCAAATCATGGTTGTATGCCTTGCGACCTCGATCCATTACCTCTTGGGCTCAAATGCTCTCTAAATTTTTGAACAAATTTTTTCCCGTTCATAGAACCACTGCTTTAAAAAAGGAAATTCAAAATTTTTCTGAGAAGCCTAATAAGCAATTTTATCAATACTGGGATCGCTACAAGGATTTGCTACAATCCATACCACACCATGGCTTTGAATCATGGAAACTGGTAAGTTTCTTCTACGAAGGAATCACACCAAGCCATAGACAATTCATTGACATGATGTGCAATGGTGAGTTCTTGAACAAAGACCCTAATGAGCCCCTGGACTACTTTAGTACACTGACCCAAAATGCACAATCTTGGGACATTAGGGATCCCAATGATGTACCTAGGACATCCTCGGGTAATAGTCAACCACAAGGGGGAGGGATATATGATTTGAGAGACCAAGAAGACTTACTTTCAAAAATTGCTAAACTGTCAAGGAAAGTTGAGAGTCTTGAAGTCAATCGGAGACATGAAATGTCTAATGTTTCTAACATTGTGGAGGGATATGTAATCTGTAAGAGTGTGGAGCATTCCACTTCGGAATGTCCTAACATTCCAGCCCTTAAGGAAGCATATCATGAACAAGTCCATGCATTCAACCAGCCAAGGCAATCATTTTCTCTCAATTCAAACACCTACAATCTGGGGTGGAGTAATCACCCAAATTTCAGTTGGAGAAATGAGAACCACATTCCTCATGGCTCAAGTGCATATTCATCTCCCGTGCCTTCCAAGCAAAACCAATATCATGGCCAAGGGCAAGCATCTAGCTCGTAATACCCAAGGACCAATCCATAAGGGTATTAGTCAAACTTGCCACCACAAAATTTTTCTCCAAGTCCACCACCATAAAGTTTTTCTCAAGGACCGTCCAATCCATCCACATACCAACCTCCTCACAAAGAAATTTGGAGGACATAGTCCATTCCTTCATTCAAAGCCAAATCGCCATCAATAACCAAAATGTCACAACCATCAATGATATAAGAACCCAACTCACAAAGTTGACAAACTCCTTAGGGGCATTTCAACAAGAAAAGGGGAAATTCCCCGCTCAACCACAAAAGAACTCTAGGGGTCAACACGTTGTTGAGTCATTGGAGCCTTTGAGAGAGAGTTGCAAGCAACTCAAAGCTGTCACCACCCTTCGTAGTGGCAAAGAAATTGACAAAACCATTTTGTCAAAGACCTCACCTAAGACCACATTGCCAAATGGAAAAGAAACCTTATGTGACACCGACAAGGGTGAGGTGAGTGGAGAAAAAGAGAGAGAGGTAGTTGAGAAAGAAAAATCGATTGATGAATGCGTGTTTGTTCCTACCATCCCTGCCCCGTTTCCTAGTCGTTTGAAGCCACCTGTCAAGGTGGCTAATTATGCTGATATTTTGGAAATGTTTAAGTTGGTGAAGATTAACATTCCACTCCTCGATGTTATCAAGCAAATCTCATCTTGTGCAAAAATTTTGAAAGATCTATGCACGGTGAAGAGGAGAATGAATATCCACAAGAAAGCATTCCTCACCGAACAAGTGAGCTCAATATTGAGGGCTAACACTCCTCCAAAATTCAAAGACCCCGGTTGTCCAACCATTGCCATACTCCATTGGAGGAGGGTTTCAAGTTGAGACGGTATTCCTATTGGAGTGACCTCTTGAATTTGCCAACATTTGTTTCTCATTTTATTAGTATCAAAACAAACTTCACCAAACAACTTCCAACAACCAAAGATTTTACACTTTCTTCTTCCCAAAACCACCTTCCCCTCAGTTTACTTCCTTCCTCGTGGAAACGACCTTAGAATACCACCAAGTAAAACATAACCCGGAAAAGTCTCCTTGCGCCTGGGGAGCACTTTTGTACTCACACACACTTTTTGTGCATTTACACTTCACATTTTGTACAGTTCATATTCCACCATCTCCTTGCCCTTTCTTTTGACATCACCCATAGGAGAATGACACTCTCCTTCGTCCATAAACTATACACGCTAAAAGGTGATGTTTAAAAGTTAGGAAACTACAAGGAAATTTATCAAGCAATGATGCATGGACTCGAGAAAGTTGGACCAAGGTTCGATTAAGTTGCTCGGGTTGCATTGAAAATAAGGTCGAGGTTAGCAAGAATGACTAGATTGTCTCTCGGGTGCAAGGTCCAGTGATTTGGATACGCACTCCATTGGTATTGAGTCCACAAAGTGTGTCGGCATATGTAGAGCCATTAGGGAAAGTCCATAAATACCGTGTCGGTTGGGTGCCCGTTAGTGGAAGTCCATAAATACCCACCCCAAGAAAGTCCCGAGATTTATAAATGGTCATTAGATGTGTAACATCAATGGTGAGTTCTTGGAATATTCGGATTCATACGTATGGTATTGCATGTGTTATGAGAGCCGATGAAGGCCAGGTTTCGTTGCATGTGTGAGTCCCACCTCATAACATGGCATGACATTATAACATTCATTCTTGAAGTTTTATGTTCTTGGATGAATGCTTGTTAGGTTGGAGAGTAGCCTCTTTAGAAGATACTCTATTGAGAATGGCTCACACTTTATGGGGGCAATATTTTAGGTGTAGGATAAACGCCAGTGGATGACTCTCACTTGGGTCCTCGTTGATGAAGGAAGCCAAGTTGTGGCTTTAGATTACATTTTTGTAAAACAATTACGTAATGAGTTCTTGGACATGTAATATTGTTTAAATTTGTGGACTACATTTTGAGTGTAATTTGATATTGTATGAGATTGGATGAGTTAAAATTGAAAAATGCTTGAATTGGGGAAAAATTGTGCGCATGTGACAAGTCTTGAGCTACCAGTAGCAGAATTCCAGAGAACTCAGCTATCGGTAGCACGTACACAAGCTACCAGTAGCTCCTCCAAAATTTTCAAAAATTTAAAATAATTTTCCAAGCTTTCGGTCGTTGAGTCCTTTGTTCAAGGTGTGTACATGGAGTAATATTTAGGACAAATTGATGTATATTAGACCTTGGAATGGTCAAGTGATTAAACTGTAGACAGATTATGATTTTGAAAGCGCCTAGTACAAGGGAGACTCTGCCCAAACTCTACGTTATTTATGATCCCGGTGAAGGGGATGTTATGATGTGGTGTCGAGTTATGTGGCATTCACGATTACTTTCACGGGTTGATGGGTAATCAACGGGTCGATAAAGGATCCCCGATTTTAGAGGTGTCATAGAAACTCAAGAGGGGCTGGGTTTTTTTTTTTACCAAACAGGATAACTAATGTAAATGTTTGAATTGCCCTATTTTGTTCTCCTTCTCTCTTGTCTGCTTCATCTCCTCCTCCTATTTTTTCACAAATTTGATTTTTTTTTTTGACAAATTTGTTTGCCAAAGCAAGCCTATGCTGACATTCCTCAAGAAGACGAAGACATCTTCTCCAACAAGACAACTAATTTAAATAATAAACTAACTCTAATAAAGCAATATCCTATTTGGACTAAGATTAATTAACAACTAATAATAAAATAATTAATTAATAATAGTTTGAGTTAATTCTCAATAATTCTCAAAACATGTGAACACCAGTCTAGAGGATATGAAATTATAACATTTTTAAAAATTACATATAATAAAATTTTGTTTGGAATTGGTCAAAGGCTAATTTATAAACAAAATATGGTGTTAGATTGGATAGGTTAGGGACAAAATAATCAATATGACTATATTCCATCACCCTTTTCTATAGGTCCCACAGAAGTGCCTATTTGATATCCAAATACTCGAAATGATAGGGTATAGTCATTAAATCCTTACCAGTCCAATGATAGGTGGATTTGGATTAGATAGAAAATAATATTTTTTTAGATCTCCAATCGAGTCTAACCCTATCATCCAAACGCACCCTAAATATATTTTGAGCATTTATGTATTACTAAACACGGGGCTATGTGGGTAACCTTGTAGACTTGATTTATCATCATTAGCTATACTTTTGCCTACCAGTGCTTGTTGTTTCGTTTGCAGCAGATGAGTTTTTGTATTATATATTAGACATAGGGAAGAAAGATGAGGGATTCCTCGAAGGGGGTTGAACAAGGCTATGAAAGTATTTGCTTCTTTTTTTCAAAATCTGAATGTAAGATCCTCAAACCAATAGTATTTCAGTAATTTTACGCTTTGTAACTCACTAGTCATCTAAGTTAATCTTCATTGTATGTTTTGAGTGATAGGATGCCCAAAATTTCCATGGAGTGGTCTCGTTAAAGTGAAGACTCGATCTGCCGAAATTATCAAAAAAATAAAGTTGTTTGGAATCCATCCTAAAATGTTGAAATCAATAATAACATTTGGGATTAATCCCAACTAATTTTAGTGGTAATGTAACCCTTGCATTACAAACTAACCCAAATTGTTAGAAGATTAAGTTAAAACATCACCAAATTTTGCACTAATTTTATGTGAGACCGATCAAATTACCGTAATCATTCCCTTGCTTTAGTACACAACTACAGAAAAATAATTATAGTATTTGTAGAAGACTATTTGGAAGACCAATTAATTTTTTCAGAATAAAAACAAGCCATTCTAAGTAACTTATATTGGAAAAACTCGGTAAGCGTTTTGGATAAAGAGCATGCCACTCACATATCTTTAACATCATAGGAACAATATTCTTGTGTTTCCGTATCTGCATCAATTTTCATTTGTCTTACAGTAAGGTTTAGCATCAAATAAATTTGTTCTGACTTTGGATGAGTTTTATCATGAGCAATGAATCTGTGAAGGGCTCCAAATATCTCCACAAAACTACACCCAGGTGACTTCTTCACCCCTCTCCTCTCCATGGCTTCTCTCATAATTCTTGCTTCATCCCAGCGTTTCCCAACTGCATAAGCATTTGATAAACCAACATATCTACCATCATGATCTGGCTCCAATTCGATAAGCTTTTTTCCCACTATTTCTGCTAGATCCAATCTCCTGTGGTTCATACATCCGCTGAGTAACGCACCTAACATTGAAGCAGTTGGTTCCATTGGCATTTGACAAAGGAAATAGTATGCTTCCGTTAAATGACCTGCGCGTGCCAGAACATCCACCATGCAAGCATAATGCTCCCTCTTAGGTATCATGCCACATTTTTTAAGAGACTCAAAGAAATGCCAAGCTTCATTCACTAACCCTCCATGAGCACAAGCACTCAACAAGCACAAGTATGTGATCTCATCCGGGGATATCCCTGCAATCTGCATTTCCGTAAACATGTCAAGTGACTTTCTAACAAATCCATGTGTTGCAAGCCCTCCAATCATGGCATTCCAAATTAATGCATCAGTTTCCTTCGTTCCAGCCCCACGAAAGACAACTAATGCTTCCTCTATTGCCCCGCATTTGGCATACATGTCCACAAGCGACGTCCTTAACGGCAAAGTAATCGGCAAGCCATTCTCTTTCATATACCGATTCATCGCCCTACCTTGCTCAAGTGCGCCTAAATGAGCACAAGCACACAAAACGCTCACCATAGTTACCTCGTTCGCCTTTGGGCCCGCAACCTTCATTTTCTCAAAAACAGCCAAAGCCTCAGCATGCTCATCATCCTTGACATAACCATCAATCAAAGAACTCCATGACACGACATCTCTCTCTGGCATCAAATCAAACACTTCCCTCCCCAAACTAATGTCCCCACTCTTACAATACCCATCCAACATAGCATTCCAAGAAACCGAATTCCTCGTTCGCATTGCATCAAACAATTTACGTGCACACACAATATCCCCACAAGAACCATACATATGAATCAAAGAATTCGCAATAAACCTATCAGACTCATACCCAGTTTTCAAAATCAAGCCATGAATTGATACGCCAAGCCGGAGCTTCGAAAACCGAGCTGAAGCCTTGACAACAAAAGGAAATGTTAGATGGTCATATTCAACCCCATTTCGCAACATCTCAAGAAAAACTGAGATGGCTTTATTTGGGTTTTTGCTTATTGAGAAAACCCTTATGATAGTATTCCAATTAAAGGTTGTGGGATTTGAAAGTTGAAGAAAAACCCGATAAGCATAGTCAACATCACAGAAACCGGAGGTTGCTGTGAAAGAAAGAACTCTTGATGCAAACGAGTCCTTTTGAGAATGGCCCAAGGCTATTGCCAGTGCATGGATTTGCTTGAGCTCTGAAACTGATTTGCATTTATCAAGAAAAGTAATAAAAGTATGATTCAGTTTAGCGCTTCTGTATAACAGTGATGCATTAAACATTACAGGGAGGATCCGAGTCAACAATTTCGAAGCCACAAGTTAGAGAACTTTCTGTTGAGCTGTAAACGTGCAAATTTTCAAGTTCATGAAATATATAGAAACAAGGGGCTAGAGGAAAAATAAAAAATACAAAACAAACAAGTGGCTTGACTTTGATTCTTTTGATGCTCAGGTATTTATAGTCCAGTAACGGGCAAAATTTTCATCATTCAGAATATTGCAATCCAATTTCTTCTCATAATTGCAACACATCGTATTTTTGTTGGAATTAATTAATGTATAATGTTGGTATCCAAAGGCACATGGAAATAAAATTAAAAACATAAAGAACGGACAACATATAAAGACTAATTAGATTGTTATCATACAAAAAAGAGAAGTCTAGGGCCTGTTTGGTTTGATTTTTGAAAACTATTTTTTGTTCTCTGAAGATACCTGAGAAGAATTTTTCCTAACTATGAGCTCGGGAGGTGAGTTCAGATAAGAAACTCGGATAGGATGCCCAGAGCTCAGTGGCCCCGACCTCGAGCCCCTCTAAGATGAAGAGAAGAAGGAAATGTCAGGGAGACAATTGGACAACGAAAGGCAACCCTGAAATGACAAAGAGCTATAATCAAGGCACCAAACTCTCAACTAGCACAGATCCTCTCCCAGAATTAAGGGAGATCCCGCTGAAGATCTTGTCGAAGATCCTATAGAGATAGGGGTTAGACTATAAATATTGTACAACACCTTCAATGAAGGGAGAGTGACCCTCATTGCACTAGAAACATTGTGTAAATTTGGCGAGCCATTAATATAGATCCAAGGAGCAAGGGACTCCATTGAAAAGTGGAGTAGTCAAGCTCTCGAGCTGGTGAACCACTATAATTTTACTGTGCGATCCATTCCCTATTCAAAAAGTATCATATCTTAGTTTCCAAAAGCCTAGTAGTTTAGACGAGACCTTGTTCACACACACCTTATTCTACTCTCCACGTTTAAAACACCATCAGTTTGGCGCCGTCTGTGGGAACGATTGTTCCTGTTACAAATATACTGATTCTTCAGTGATTAATGGTCTCAACATGCAACATGAGCATAAATTAGATGAATCCCTCGAGGATCCAAAGTCAACAAGAAGCCACAAATGGTGGGCAACATGAAAACCTTCAAGATTTCTTCCCTGCTGCTGAAATCAATCCTCTAGTGATTGATCCCCCTATGAATAATGAATTGGAGATTCTTCGCCTAGTGAACTAGCGTCTGCTGCGGCAAAACGAAGAGCTCTTGAAGCTCCTACAAGGTCCTTAGCAGACCATACTAGCCCAAGGAGAGCCCCACAGGGGGAGAATCGGCACCTCGACCCCCTCAAAAAAGTCAATGAATGGGGTAAGGATAGTCACGCCCCTCCTTTGCCTCCTAGGAATGGTGAAAATGAAGAAGGGCAAAGTCAGAACGAAGGAATCGAGAAAAATGATTTTCTCCCTATTTAGCAAGAAAAAAGAGAACAATATTGGGAGCAGCGCTTTAGGGACATCTAGCAAGAGCTCAGTCATATGAAGAAAGCTATAAGGGGAAAGACCCCCATAATAATGGATGCGTTGGTACAACAAACTGAGTCCCCATTTGCCGCTGGGTGCTACATTTCCCCCTTCCCTCAAAACTCAAGATGCCCCAAATGGAGGCCTTCGATTGGACTAGAGATCTCATAGACTACCTTAACACCTATAAAAACCAGATGGAGCTACATGGGTATCAGAACCCTGTACGATGCTGAGACTTCACCATCACGCTGAAGGGCTCAGCTTTGGCATGGTTCAACAGGTTGCCCCTCACATCCATCTTTTCTTTCAAAGACCTCTCAATTTCCTTTGTGTCTCATTTCATAGGAGTCAGGACCTACCGAAAGCCGAGCTACCACCTCTTGAATATAAAACAGGGTATAGTGATATTTTAAAGTAGTATAGAAAGACGTGACTTTGAGCCTATTGGTCTTTTCTACCCCATTTTTCTGCACAAGAATTATTCTAGCTAGTAGTTTGGACTAAATGTTAATATGATAAAATAGAAGCTTGTCCCTAAGTCTCTTTATTTTTTTCTTGATGAGGTTATTTACTTGGGGATATGAAAAGATATATATCTCTAATTTCTATAAGTGGGGTGATTTAGTGGGGACACAAAAAAGTGAGAGGATGTTAATTTGTCATAAATAATATAAATGGAATTATTAAAAGATAGGTAATGTTGTCCTTATGTATTTTTTTCAAGGACAATATATGAATTTAAAAGTTTTTCATGCATGTTGATATTTAATATTTAAAAGTCGTATAGATAATTCTTACAAATTTAAAAAAATTATCAAATAAACTTCACAAAATTAATAGGGATAAAATTTTAAAAAAATATTTTGATTAGTATACTTTTATTAGTAGTATGAACTATATTAGTTGTATATATAAAGATAAGATTAGTAAGAAAAATAGAAATTAGAGGTTAAAATTAATTATTAAAGCTCAAATAAATATAATAAAAGTAAAAATTATTCACATAATTAATTTAAGAAGATGAACGAATATGAGAAGATTACATAATTAATTGAAGAAAATGAAAAAAAAAATAAGAAGATATGATTGACTTTATAATAGAAATCAAGGGCAAAATAGTCAAACAAATTTTTTTCACTTTTGCTAACATTTTAAAGTAGTATATATTTTAATATATATCAACGAATAATGAATGTTCGATGATTGTTTTTATCATCTAAAAAATAGAAATTTTTTTCCCATGGTATTACAATTCTAGTTGAGTTTGCCGAATTGAATGAAAAAAAAAATGTACTGGCAAGTCATAGTGATAAAATTTATTTAACAAAAATTTTAGAAGTCATAGAAATAAAATTTATCTAGCTAATATATGGTTATAAAGTTTATCTAGCAAAAATTTTGGAATATTAGTTATAAAGTTTATCATGCATATAAAGTTTATCTAGCTAATATTTTGTGGGCATAATTGCCTTTAAGGTAAATAATTAGGGGTGAAATAGGAAATCAAAATTTTTTTACAGATGTTGATATATATCTATATAATAAAACATAAGTGAGTTTGAATTTTATCTCAGTTATATTTTTCTCCTCAAAATCATCATCAATTACTTGCCTAACTCATCATCCCTTTGTCAGATTCAAACGTTAAATCGCATAACTTATTTCTATCACATGTTTAATCATTTATATATTTTCTCCTTAAAAACATTACATTACTCATTTCTATCATATATTTAATCATTTAATATTTGATTAATTTGTAGTTAATATATTTTTAAAAAATTTAATATAGTGGGATCGATTTTTTGGACGCTCAAATTTTTTATTTTATCCTGCCTTCAGGCACGGGTTATGACTAGTATATATATATATATAGATAGATAGATTTTTCTAAGATCAAACACAAAAGTCATGCTACAAATATCAAAATTGTAGTTCTAAGTCCAATTTTACCCTAAATTTCAGACCATACTAAGCACACTAGATCTCTAAGTCACTTATCTAACCTAAATAGTCTGATAGAAAGGATATAACTTGAACGTAACAATACAACTTCAACTTGTTTCTTTTAAATTCAGCTTTTGGTCTTTGACTCTTGTATACATCATGACCATTGGACTTGACGACTCATAACCCAAACTACAAACTTTGTTACAATATGATTCGGGGAATTCAATTAACAATTCAAACGTTTTCTTAGTATGAAGAAAGACAATGTTTTAACATACACTTAATTCATTGTCTCCTATGCGCGGTGACTTTTGCACAATAGATGAAAAAAATAGATATCTCCCTTGGTGAACTCGTGTTTGTCTCAAAAGTCAACGATCCCGTGGAAAAGGAAGAACCAAGATGGCTTAAGAGGCCAAAGAAGTGGTGATAAATTGTTTCAGGGACTGTCCGATCGATTCCGACAGATCGTAGACGGTTCCTGGCACACAGAAAATGAGTTAGAAGGGTACTAGAGCGTTTTCTGGCATATCTCCTTCGACATTCAAGTCAATTCTTTAAGAAAGGGGAAGATAAAAATATTGTTTGGTGTTCTTGAGAAGTGAATTTGCGTACCTCTGTTTTGAGTTTTAGAAAGCTATTTATACTTTCCATGGGCTCATTATTACTAGTAGATGAGACAGTAGATAGGGTCCAGTCATTGGACAGTGCGCTTCCCTTTTTGCAAAGGGGAGTCCCTGTTATTAATTGCTTGGTCTCCCGAGCATTTAATGCTCTTCCTTTAGTGTAGAGGTATTAACTGCTCGGGTCCTGGAGCATTTAATGCTCCTTCTTCTCGGCTTCCTAAACCATCGTGGATGTCCCATCAACTGAGGGTTTATTAAATACTTGTCTGGGATTGTCATATATCGCAAGGGTATTTTTGTCTATTTACCCCTCATCCTGCACTTTTATGCCACATGTCTAACTCCCCTTGGTCTAGTATCTTGTTCATTCTGCCATTCTGACCTCATAGGGGAAGGCAAACCAATGATTCATAGCATGTCTTTGAGATTGATGGGCTGCCACTGTCAATGACCTTCCCAAGAGCCGAGGTAATGTGTCCCACCGTGTCCTTGGGGGCCAATCGTGCTGAGGACATGTGTCAACAACACAGAGCTTTGATGCATCCTCGGTGCTGAGGACACCTGACTTAGTCGGAGAACTTGGGTATCCTTAGTGCCGAGGACACGTGCTGTATCAGAGCTTGCTTTTTAAGTTTCCTCGATCTCAAGGACACATGGCTTTATCAGAGCTTGCTTGAGTGTCCACGGTCCCGAGGACACATGGCAAATTCTTATCCTTTCTCAGGAGTGTCCCATCAATTTGCCCCCAGCCCTTGTCCTTCGATGGCATAGGAGACGTGTCGTCAGAAGGCGAAAGGGTTTAACCACTCTGTCATGTGCAACCGCAATCCCACCTTCGGGAGTCGTGTGCATTAAATGCACCCATCTTCATGTCTTGTGCGCAATAATGGGGACAGACCCTATATAAACAGGTCTCAGGCCCCACTTCTTTACTTTCGAAACCTCTGTTAACTTCAAAAACCAGAAACAAGCTGGAGTTTCGTCAAAGCCATCTCCAACCACCTATTTTGCTGCCGCTTTCCTTGCCATTTCTTGAAGACAAAGGCCCTTGATTGCTGCCTCTACATTTTTTGAGACTTGGTGAGTTCGCTCATCCCATTTCTTCTCTTTTAACTTCTCTCCTTTTTCTCTGTTTATCCGACGATCCATCGTCTTCCACCTTCTCTTTCCCCAGTTTCCATAGGGTAGTGTGGTCTTTTCACATTCCCTCGCGTCATTTCATTTTTAGTGGTATCCCTTAGGTCCGACAATCTGAGAGAACACCCCAATAGGACCTCCTCTTTCCTCCTAAGATATGCCAAGATGTCATCCAAGTAAGGTTGTTGAGGCCGACGAGGTTGGGCTCTCTTGGCCCTGAAAGTACACCGTCAAGGGAAAGCAATAGATAGTCAACTTTAGGGCCTATTACTCCATCCCTCCCGAGGTGACCGTAGATGAGTTTAAGGTCGGTCATCACAATTCCACTATCGGCATCGAGGCTGAGATGCCCTTCTACACAAAGGCCGTTATGGAAGGGGGCCTCAGATTTCCTTTTCACCCCCGCCTCCGTCGTTTCTTGTCTCAGTTCCAACTCTTCCCAGGGCAATGTTGTCTTAACATGTTCAGGATCATCATGAGGGTGGTTGCCTTGAACAAGCGCTTAAACCTGCACCTTGGTCTGGATGACATTCTCTTATAGTACGCATTGGTAAGGGGCATGCCTCAGCAAATGGATTACCTTAAGGCTCGAGACCCCACAATGTACCTTGTCACCCATCTTCTGGATTCTGACAAGGGGTACAAAGATGACTTCCTTATCTTCGACGGTCAATGGGAGAGGGGACTCGGTCTTGAGTATGCTACTGACTTGTGATGCCCCAAGTAGTGGAGGACTACGAGTGCGTCGGCCCTTCTCTCTCATTCTTCGTTTTGGTTTCTTCACTTATATGTCACAACACTTTGTAATTGAAAATTGTGATGTTGTCATCCCAGGAATCCTTGACGCCGAAATAGTCATTTTTCCTCGGAACCAAGTCAACATCGACGACATCATCTTCGTTTGGAACTGTTTGGGAAATAGGGTCCTTGGCCGAGAAGCACATCTCCTCCTCGACTACGTCTCGGAATACAAGAAATTCAACCAAACTCCACATAACTTTGATCCGTCGGTGGAGACAGAGTTTGAGCGGGAGAGCTTAGAGAACGACCCCGATAAGGCCACAGAAGCCAAGGTAGAAGGGGTTGTTGAAGACGAAGCACCCGAGGAAAGAGGCGACGATGAAGTTGTTGAAATCAGAGGCCCCTCGACCACTGCTAACGCTGAGGCAAGCACATCAGGGAGAGACCCTATTGACTGGTTAGTTTTGAGTGTAATTTGACTAGTTAGTTTCTTCCAAGACCCTATGCTATTGGGTGGAAGGGTTTCAAACCATTTCATAGCGGAGTCTCCCAGGCTCATTGAGAACACTAGGCATAGTAGTCAGCAGTCTAAGTGGTACAAAGATATCATTGCTTATATTGTCTGAGATGAGCTTTAGGGTCCGATCGTCTGTCATAAACTTTGAACTTTGGTACCGCAAACTTTTTTAGTTCTTCCGTATCCACGATACTCTTGGTGAGGGGCGACTGAATAACCTCATCATCCGTGTCATTTTTTGGTGTGGCCCTATCCTTTCTTGTAGAGTCCCACCGCATTCTGAGGTCTCCCCTCTACTAGGGACACATCTCTCCATTATCTCGGTGTCGTTCGGTGTACCCCTAGCTCCAAGGTTTCGTACGGAGAAGGTTGACCCCCCTTCGACGCCCCCTCGCCTAGACAACCTTTGACGGAGGTCATTCCAAGGCAATGGTCTAGTCCTCTTAGCTTCAGAGCCTTGGAGCTTCCCGCTCCGCCAATTAGACAGTTCCTCAAATCCTGAGCTCCCACTTCCCTGACAAAGGGCTCTCGCGACTGTTTTAAGTCTCGAGATCCCCCGTGGGAGAGTGTAAACTCTTCAAGTCAATTTAGGACGTTCACATTGTCTTCTTCTAACTGTCGTAATCGATCCTCAATCACTTCAGCAAGTTGTCGTGCCAACGGGGTTGATCTTCTAGACCCGATACCCATACTAGTTTGGCGGGTTTGCTCCCTAGAATGAATGGAAAGTTCCTTGTTGACACTTTCACTGCGATCCCTCATTTTTGAAATGGAGGGGGCCGATAAATCAATATTCCTTTGCTGAGGACCCTTTCTTTTTTGACGAGTATTCACCATGGTCACTATTTTTCAGGAAGTTTGGTTGTTTTCTCATAGACGGTGCCAGATTGTGTGTGACGACTTTTGCACAATAGATGAAAAAGATAGATTTCTCTCCTTAGTGAACTCGTGTTTGTCTCGAAAGTCGACAATCCTGTGTGGTAAAGGAAGAACCAAGATGGTTTAAGGGGCCTCAAGAGTGGTGATGAATTGCTTCAGGGGCTATTCGATCATTTTCGGTCGGTCGTAGACGGTTCCTAGCACACAGAAAACGGGTTAGAAGGGCGCCAGAGTGTTTTTTGGCGTATCCCTTCTGACGATCAAGTCAGTTCTTTGAGAGAGGGGAAGAAGAAAATACTATTTGGTGTTCTTGAGAAGTGAATTTGCTTACCTCTGTTTTGAGTTTTAGAGAGCTATTTATACCTTCCGTGGGCTCCTCATTACTAGTAGATGAGACATTAGATAGGGTCCAGTCATTAGACAATGCACTTCCCTTTGTGCAAGGAGGAGTCCCCGTTATTAATTGCTCGGTCTCCCAAGCATTTAATGCTCTTTCTTTAGTGTAGAGGTATTAAATGCTCAGGTCCTAGAACATTTAATACTCATTCTTCTCTGCTTTCCAAGCCATCGTGGATGTCCCATCAACTGAGGGTTTATTAAATACTTGCCTGGAATTGCCGCATGTCACAGTGGTATTTTTGTCTATTTACCCCTCATCATGCACTTTTATGCCACGTGTCTAACTCCCCTTAGTCGAGTGTGTCTTGTTTATTCTGTCATTCTGATCTCATAGGGAAAGGCAAACCGATGATTCATAGCCTGTCTTTGAGATTGATGGACTGCCACTGTCAATGACCTTCCAAAGAGTTGTCCTTGGGCCCAATCGTGCTGAGGACATGTGTTAACAACACAGAGCTTTGATGCGTTCTCGGTGTCGAGGACACTTGGCTTCGTCGGAGAGCTTGGGTATCCTCGGTGCCGAAGACACGTGCTATATTAGAGTTTGCTTTTTGAGTGTTCTCGATTTCGAGGACACGTGACTTTATCAGAGATTGCTTGAGTGTCCCCGGTCCCGATGACACGTGGCAGATTCTTATTCTTCCTTAGGAGTGTCCCATCATCTACATAATTTTTTTAGTTGTGGAATCAAATATGACTTGGTACATTGTAATTATAGTATTTTTGATCCAACATTATAAAGAATATCACGGAAATATAACAAAAAAAGAATTTTTTTTTCTTTTCTTTGTTAAGTCCGAAAGATATTTTGGGACCAATCAAAAAGGAAAGGTAGAAACTCAAATTGGTATGGAGGGACTAAGGCATTAGAAGTGAGCAACATCTTTATAGCAAGTATTATTATCCCTTAGCTTATTAAAAAGAGTAGCAGTAGCCATTTGGATAAAACAAATGGGGAAATACCAGAAAGGCGAGCAGAACTAATGATAAGTGAACGTGGTGGATATAAGATCAATTTGCTTTGGTTTGAGTTAATTTCCCTCTCGAGTGCCGAAAAAGATTTTAACAAAAGAAAAATATAAAAACGTTTTGATCTGCCTTTTTAAGGAGGGAGGGTGGTTTGCAGGGCGGAATTCAAAATATTTCTTTAATTTTAAGATTGAACATAGCTATTATTGTTGCATCCTATGATGAGTGAGGGATCTTGAAAGCTCCCCCTCTTCCTCCGTGGCCCTCATCCCAACCTCCTCTCTCTCTCTCTCTCTCTCTCTCTCTCTTCATTGAGTTAGTGCCTTTGGTTTGGGCGTTGTTCTGGTGATTGAGCGTGCGATCAATATAGGAAATGCGTTGTTGCTGAAAACAAACAAGGAAACGAAGCTTTTTCAACAGTTGATAGTTGGAGCACGAATTCATGACCGTCTCAGTCGCCATTAATAGAAAAAGTTCAAGTTCTTGTATATGCTCCAACAGCGGCAAAAACGGCTTTTGAAAGAAAACTCTCAAGTGCATCCGAACTCGAAAGAAATGCCAAGGTTTATCGAGATCTGGAACATCCCATTCTCGGATTTGTTTATTCTTCTAGTATGATGAGACCAGATTCGAAGACGGAACTACCAGTGCTAGTGCTTCTGCTAGGGTTTCGCCGCAGCCATTTCCATTTCTGTTGTTACCCGGCGCAGGAATTTCGAGTTCTTGATGACGACCACCAAACGTGCTTATAAGCTACGTATCCTTTTCTTTTTCTTGTTTCTATTTGTTTTTGTGAATCTGCATTGTTTCTCGAAGAAAAATAAAACAATTTAAAACTAGAAATGAAGAGCAATTCAATGCCTTACACTTCCAATTGCGTGGGGTTTTACTGGCACGGCTGCACTGGTGAGGAAAAAATTAAGGCATATTGATCAGTTTCTTATGCAGATCTCGTGTGCTGTGCTTGATAGATTGATCGGATCAGAAACAAGTAGCTGTAAATTGTTTTTTTGTTTAATATGTTAGCAGTCCTAATGGACTGGAGGAGAAATGCATAAATTTCAGCTACTGAGAAGTGAACAAGAACGATAATGTGTATTTACCCTTGACCACAAATTCTGATAGAGGAATTTGTCGCTCATGCTTCCAGTGTCAATTGTCTCAAGATTGGCAGGAAGTCATCGAGGGTTCTTGTCACTGGCGGAGAAGATCACAAGGTTAATTTGTGGGCCATCGGCAAACCAAATGCTATCCTGGTCAATTCCCTGTTCTCTATCTGTTCTTCATTACAATTAAATTCATTTTTATTTTATGTGCTCTCTTTTCTTTTTGGTGCTTCACAATTTCAAACTTGTGGATGTGCATCTTCAGCACTTACGCAATTCATTATTCGAACTCCTTTTTGTGAGTTCATGTTTTTGAGACAAATCTATAATAATTCCTTTAAGTATGGTCATGCCATAGCCTTAACAATTATTCATGATCCCAGAGATGATAAAAATCTGTTAGTTACTATGATAACATTAGCCTTTTATTCCAAATTTTGCTTAAAAATTTTCTCAACTCATGTCAAAATCAATTTGCATAGTTATCGACATTGATTCCTTTAAAGATAAACAAGGATCTTTCTAGTAAATGGTGACCGTATAACTTATTTGTTTGATCTGTTACCTGTGGCTCCTTGTGCAGAGTTTGTCTGGCCATTCAAGTGGAATTGATTCAGTCAGCTTTGATTCTTCAGAAGTGTTGGTAGCTGCAGGAGCAGCAAGTGGTACAATCAAGCTTTGGGATTTGGAGGAGGCAAAGAGTATGCTTTTTCATATTTCATTGAATGCGTGAATTATATTCTGTGGGCTATCATGTAAAGGAAATTCTTTCATTGCAATTTGATTCTTTTTGTAGTAGTTCGCACCCTCACGGGTCATCGATCCAACTGCATATCGTTGGACTTCCATCCCTTTGGAGAGTTCTTTGCATCTGGATCGCTGGATACAAATCTAAAAATATGGGATATCAGACGAAAAGGGTGTATCCACACATACAAAGGTCACACTCGAGGAGTCAATGCTGTTAGATTTACACCAGATGGCCGTTGGGTTGTATCTGGTGGAGAGGATAACAGTGTAAAGGTTAGAATTGGTTTTCTTCTAAATTCATACAGCATATGGTGGTCAGTCAGCACTTTGCTTATGTGGCGTGGCAAAGTTTTCTAATGTGATTAACAATGGAGCTGAGGGTATGTCAGGGATGGGGTCACCTCGTCATAGTAGTTTTTGTGTTGAGGGCACTGAATCCTTCTTTCCTTGTTGTATACTAAGTCATTCAATGGCTAGCATCTTGTTCAAGGTTTAAAATAATGGCTACCATCTCTGTTATGGGGCGACTTATGAGAAGAAATAAAATCACATCTGGCCGTTGGCCATGATGGATTTAGATCCTAATAAATCCCCAAATTGTCACAAGATGGTAGCAATTGCATGCCAGAAACATCACCTAAGCGCTAAGCCTTTGATATCAAGACATGCACATTTCTGGACATACATGGACCCTACTTGAAAATATTTGGATGACTAAGACACATCTTTGGGAAGTAACAATGGCACGGGTCATTGTACCAATTCAGATCTTTCCACTCTAAACTGTCAAAGGTGATGTTTGTAGTAGTAAATGGTTGCTTGAATGGATGCACATATGCAATACATAGGAATATATGAATGTGGAATGAAATTGATTTTGAAAAACATGTGCAAAAGTTTGAATGAGAAAAAACAAAAACACAAACACATTTTTATTGTTGACAAAAATTGAAAACAAAAACAGAAAAAAAACTAAAACAATGAATTACCAAACGCAACTTAGATAAGATTGATGATATTTTAGCCAATATGTAATTAAGATTCTATTATCCCACCCTTATCGTCTTACCAAACATTGGATTATAAAAAGTATTAACTTTATCGTATGTTTAATCTTGTGTTTTATCCGTGTATACATAATTAAACCATATTAACTAATATAATCCTTCCTTTTATTATACGACGACCAAACCAACCCTTAGTGTATTAAAAAATGATGCGACCAAATGGTTCATGTAATCAATTGGATGAGTCACGTTCTTACATTTGAAAATGGTTATATGATTTTAGATTTGAAAGGTGTATATTTATAATTTTCAAGGGGTTATTGTCTACAAGAAAATTTCACACCTCCGATTTCAGTTATCATTGCATAACGTCCGTTTGGTAATGCATGGTACAATTATTGTTATTGTTGTAAAAAAGCATGATTTTGTTGGTGGTTTCTTTTTGTCATATATTGAAACCTTTTGGTCAGGTTGAAATAAAACTCATGAAGTATCATACATAATTCGCTATTTCAACACCTTAGTCTGCAAGTGACACATCTTGTGCAAAGCTTTTTTCTATAGCTTCTACACTAATTACCTAGAGTTAGGGATGACAGGGGATCGGACAAAAATGGGTATTCGTCCAAACCTGTCCTGTTTGGACTGGGGATGAACCATACATATTAGACAGTGGATGTATACGGAGATATCCGTATAAACCCGGACGGGGATGGACTAACACTTACTTCCACCACGCCCTCGCTTTACTTATTATTATTATTATTATTTTATATATGTATATACATGTTGCTGTGAATACAAATCTCTATATTATTGAATATTTTTTTTTTGGAAATTATTTTTTTTTGATTTTTTTTAATGTTTTTGGTTGTAAAAATGTAGATCTTTGTGTTTTTATGTTGATTATATTATGTTACATTATGTTGTGTTGCATGATGTTGTGTTAGATTTACATGGGAGACAAACTTTTAATTATATTATTCTGGACTATCTTGTAGCCGACAAGTTTTTAATTATGTTATGATATTTTATAATTATGTTGGATTATTTAGAATGTTAGATTTATTTAGAATTTTGGATTATGTTGGCTTAGACTCAGGCTCAGGCTCAGGCTCTGGGGTGGGCAAAGTGGACTGGGGCAGGGATTACAAATTTACCCGCAGTTGGGGATGGAGATGAAAATTATATCCGTTAACAGGGGTGGACCGGGGATGGACGAAGTTTTTTTTAAGCGGGTACAGGGATAGAGACTACACCCTCCGCCTCCGCTTCGGTCCATTGCCATCCCTACCTTGAGTCATAACATATATATTTATCTTTTCATTGCTTAGTCTGCAAGTGTGTTTGTAGTCCTTATTGTTATAACGATATTGTGACAGCTCTGGGATCTAACTGCGGGAAAGCTGTTGCATGATTTTAAGTTTCACGAGGGCCAGGTTCAGTGCATAGATTTTCATCCACATGAGTTTTTGCTGGCGACAGGTTAGAGAAACTTTTGGTATGAATATGATGCAACATTTTTCGCATATCAACAAGCAAGTTCAAATGAATCAAATCCATGTCCTTGGTGGGAATTACATTCTTAGATTTCAAACGTAATTTATCAAAAGTTGTAATCCTTCTCATGTTGGTTTGATATTAATGCATCAAATTCCTTTCATGTTGGTTTTTTTAGCTCTAACTTATTCTAATGTAAGCAATAATGGCGAATTTTCATTTCATTTTTTGGGTTATTAAGTTTAAGTTTTGTATACATTATGAAACTCTATGTTGAATATGGAAAGGTGGCAGCAAAATGACTATGAATGACACAACTGTAAAAATTGTCTTTCATACTAACTACTAATAAACTCAATTCAATTCAGTATTGTCCCTATTATTGGCGGTCAATTACATGTAACTTGTTCTGGCATTGTGCTCAATCAAGGTTTATATATTCTGTTTATCCGGAACCTATCACATCCTTTTTAATATCTCATTCGAAGTTAACTCTTTCTCACTAATAAAGTGATAGATTTTTTATAAGCATGTCCAAACCACCCAAATTGTTTTTTGCTTAATTTATCACTTATTGGTAATACGTATGCGGTTTTACGGACATATTCGTCCCTAATTCTGTTCTTTCTGGTTCTATTATACTTATTCCATCCCATAGTTTTTGGGAGTGTTGTTTCTAATTGCCTAACTATCCTTGAACCAATAAAACAATGGGCCCTATTTGTATGTCTCTAGATTTCTTTAAAGGTGTGTGCTAACCGTTGGAAATATCTTCAGTCAATATTGTAGATAGCATCAAGAGAAGATGCCAACCCAAGTCAAATAACAACTCAAAAGATCTAGGAGCTCCATAGAATAAAATACCATTTAAAACTCCTACCCAGTCTAAACTTATCTTAAACAATTATTGGAAGTAACAAAATTGTGACCAATTGAGCTTGCATAACCTCAAATTTCCATTCTGTGAAAAAATATTGGATCTCTTTGTGCTCAAAATTAATGGCTCAGATAGCCACTACAGACAATTTTTCCTGAATTTATTTATCATTGATTATTTATCTGTGATGCCCCAAACTCCGGAGGTCCTTTCTCAACCCGTTGATCACCCATCAACCCGCATAAATACTTGTGAGTATCGTATAATCCGATATCACGTTGTTACACCCCATTCACGGGATCATAACCAAAACATAATTTGGGTAAAGTCTCCTTTGTACCGGAGCACTATCCAACACATAACCTATACACATATTAACCACATGACTATTTTAATGTCCAAATTCTAATAATTAGGTCTTATTATTCTCCATTTACATCATCCAAGAAGAGCGTTCAATATGTGAAGGCTTGAACATGTTACATTTCAAATTTTCAAGTTTTGGGAAGATGTAGTGGTACCTCGGTACCAAGTTGTGACGCCTCGAAATTTGGGAGTCTTTTCTCAACCCGTTGATCACCCATCAACCTACGAAAATACACTTGAGTACCGTATAATCCGATACAACGTCGTTACACCCCATTTACCGGGATCATAACTAAAACATAGTTTGGACAGAGTCTCCTTTGTACCGGAACAGTACCCAACACATAACCTATACACATATTAATCTCATGACCATTTCAAGGTCCAAACCCCAATAATTATGTCTTATTATTTTCTCTTTATATCATCAAGAAGAGCCTTCAAGATGTGAAGGTACCACTTACACGAGGTACCTCTTCTCAAAACTTAAAAAATTGAAATATAACATGGCTGAGCCTTCACATCTTGAACACTCTTCTTGGATGATATAAATGGAGAATAATAAGACCTAAGTATTGAGATTTGGACCTTGAAATGGTCATGTGGTTAATGTTTATAGGTTATATGTTGGGTAGTGCTTCGGTATAAAGAAGACTCTGTCCAAACTATGTTTTGGTTATGATTTCGGTGAATGGGGTGTAATGACGTGGTATCGGGTTATACGGTACTCACAGGTATTTTCGCAGGTTAATGGATGATCAACGGGTTGAGAAATGACCCCTAGATTTTGGGCGTCACATTATCCTTCAATGATTTGGGTATTCTGGTGGAGCCTGCTTGGTCACAAACCTGTACTGCATTGTCCATGTTTTCTTTCTTGTTTTTCTACAATCATCATTGTCATCCTCATTATTGCTTGAACTTTAGTCTTGGCATTTCACAGGTTCGGCTGATAAAACTGTTAAATTCTGGGACCTAGAAACTTTTGAGCTTATAGGTTCAGCTGGTCCTGAGGTGAATATTTGTTTTTGTCTTTTTGGTATACATTGTTATTTGGCTTCTCTTACTTTGATACAAAGTCTTCTAGTTTATAGTATATTGTTTCCTTGTAAATAATGGGCGGATCATGTCTTAAATCCAGACCACGGGGGTGCGTTGTATGACCTTTAATCCTGATGGAAGAACCATTCTTTGTGGTTTGCATGAAAGTCTGAAGGTAGGCTTTTCTTCTTGTCTGCTGCTTGGGTACACATGATTAATCAAAACAAAGGTGTTGCGTGCTATATCAACTTTTACACAAGTTTGAATGCTATTTTATAGGTTTTCTCATGGGAACCAATCAGATGTCATGATACAGTTGATGTGGGATGGTCTAGATTGTCAGATCTTAATATTCATGAGGGGAAGCTTCTTGGTTGTTCTTATAATCAAAGTTGTGTTGGTGTATGGGTCGTAGATATCTCGGTATAAATCAGCTTTACTCCACAATAAGCTGTTCATGATGACTGCTTTGTTTCTTTTCTGAATTTCAAGGTGATGTATGTTTTGTGACCTGACACACCTTGCAGCGTATTGAACCATATTTATTGTGCAATACTACTCGACAGAACGGTCATCCAGAACCAAAATCTAATCCAAGTGGGAATTTATCTGTACTGACTGAAAACACTGCAAAGGCAAGTTTGGGCAGGCTGTCTGTTTCGCAAAATTCAGATAAAGTGAAGGAAACAAAATCTCTGGGGAGGCTTTCAGTATCACAAAACCAAGATCCTGTAAACAAAGAGTCTAAATCTTTTGGAGGTATATTCTTTGTATAGTTTGCTTCCTTATTAGTGATCTATTATTGACCTTTTTTGGTGTCCATCTTTTTTTAATCTTTTTACTCTTTGTTTTCCTTCAATTGCTCATTCCACAATCTTTTTCCTAGTTCAACTTTGATATTTGTTCAATAATCTTAATTCATCCAGTGGATAAAGCCACAGGGAGTGCACCTGGTACTCCTCAAAGGATAAATTTAAGTATTGGTCTGAAGACATCCCCAGTTAGTTCAATCACAAATCCTAGTTCAACAGCTCCAAAAAGGAATATTGCAAAGGTTCATTCAACAGCCAGTGCATCAATTCTCAACACGTCAGACGTGGTACCTGTAATTGTCCCCAGGAATAATGCAAGGTTGGAGCAGGCAGGTGAATCCAGAAAAGGCGGAGGAGTTACTGGAAGAATGATGCCATCATTACCTTTGCAGACAAAACCATCTGATTTTAGAAAGTTTTCAACTATCAGGGATGACTTGGAGAGACCTATTACATCCACAGAGTCTGAAAATGAGGTGTTTAAGGCCACTGAATTGAGTGGGGTAGCAGATAGGAAAAATTTTCCAGCAGTTAAGAGCTCAGTTGTACCCGTGGCTGAGAGGAATGTAAGGGATGATAGGTGTATTGTATCTGGAAAACCTCAAATTAGCATATTGACAGAGCCACGTGCCAGCTTTTCACATGAAAATTGTATGTATCCATTTTTCCAGAAGTGTACTTATTCTCCATTCCATTGGTTTAGTGATTCTTTTTGGATCATTCTTTGTCAAGATTTAGTGTGAGCTTATGCTCAACCTTTCCTTTATTATATTACTTGTCGGATCAGTTTTAGGCAATAAAATAGATAGAGCTTATGTTCTCTAGGATTGGAAGAATTGTATTATGCCTGTTGTTATTTGTTATTCTATTATAGATCATCAAACATAGCTTATCTTCATTACTTTTCCCATCTAAGCCTCATTGTTCTGGTCATATTAATTAACTTGCAACTATTGAATTTCTGATCTGACCACCAATTAGAATTAACTGTACTTTGTCACATAAATCTCCTTAATCTGAATTGAATGTTCCTTCTTACTTTTAGATGTATGAGGTGTCACATACTTGATCCAGCATACCCCTTTTTTTTTTTGGCCCGTAATAGCATATTGTATGATTAATGGCAGTTAAAGTATTACAAGATTTACTTTGGATATTATTTTGAATTCATTGAGATAGGTGTCTGTAGCTTTAGATAGATTGTTATTAGTGTTAACCTCAATTTTTTGTTGCAGATGATTGTGTGCAAAATGCAACCAGAGATGCTTGTTCTCTCGAAGGTCAAAATGGAGGTATATCCCTTCATGTTGTTGGGTGCTGTTTGTAAGCTAGCTAATGAAGACTGACTCATTGTACTGAACCAAATATTTAGGAAGAACACGATCACTTGTTGCAAGCTGGGAGAAGAAGGAAAGATTTCCTTATCATGAGGGTCTTGCTTCCATCAGTCTCTCTGAGACAGTATCTACTGTTAGCACTCTCCCAGCTGATGCGGTATGTAGTGTTGTATGTTGTACCTTCTGTTATCTTTCTTTTACTTGTGGCTGTGATAGCAGAGATGATGCAACTTCTGTGCCTACTATATTGTTCATCTTGGGGCAAGCCCTTAGACATGTTACATTGAAACCAGGGAGACTATGTTACGTTTTTTTGTGGGCTCTACATTCTACCAGTCTGTAATATCAATCTGTCTTTTGAGGCTAATAAAAATCATAATATGCAAGAAAAACCCTTTTTTCCAATATTAGTTAGATACCATAAAATTAAAAATGGGCTTTTCAAATCACTTTGGCTCAATGGGAAAATCAAATGGAGTACCTAACAACGCATTTTCACAGGCCAAGAACTACGAGATCAGATCAATATGATCGTTTTGGTTCATCCGTAGCACTTGACCATCATCCATGGCCATACCTACTGTTCTGACCTGATCCATAAACCTTAAAATTCAACAAAGGATTCGTCTGATCCTTCCACCTTATGTAGTTCTTTGCTTATTCAATTTAAAATGCTTCCTTTTCTTAAAAAGTAAGTAAATTTATCTTGTAAGCAGATGATAACAGCTGAGTTTTACCGCAGAAACTTTGAAAATTGATTGATGGCCCCAGCCTCTTGTTCCAGTGAGTAATGGTTTTGCTGTGTATGTTAACGTAAAGGGCCTGGCCCATAAAGAAATATTAAATGTAGGTATTACATATTGCCTAAAGAGGAGCACATGTAGCACATTTTGCTTTAGGTTGGAAATATGGGTGGCTCACACTGTTTGTATTGTATGCTAGCATGATTTTTTTTGTAAGAAATAACAGCTTTGGATAATTCTGGGGCTGTAATTATATCGATTGCAGAATATTGAGACGTTACCTATTTTCTGTTTCTCCTTGGCCTTGTGTTAGGCCTATGGAATGAGCTGTTAAGGTTGCCCAGTGTTTTGAGATTGGTATTGTTGGCAATGGATGATATTTGAAGTACCAGTCAATTTATTATGAGAATCAATTATTTAAGTCATGATTCGAGTACTCATAAGAATTTTAAATCTCAGCCTGTTACATGATTTGCTTATTGCATTTGGTTGTGATATGGGCTTTGAAGCATTACCTCCTTTTGGAGCTGATTTCGGCAGTACTTTTGATTTGACCTGCCTTGCTTTCCTACCTAAATTTGTAACTATTATAGGAGAGTCATACTAGATATGCAAATTTGTTAGAGCGCTCTGCGTTATGCGAATAATATAATAGTGTACTTTTCCAGGCAAAGATCCTGCCAAATAATACTAGATTTTTGATTTCCCCTCACTTGGATCTGAGCTCTGAGCTTAAATCTTTTGAGTCTGTCGAATATGGTAAGTCATTGGATTGGAGTTTTTAGTTTTAGTTTAAGGAAAAAAGAGAAATAATTACTTGTGAGCCGAGAGACTTGCCAGATGCACATGTTGTAACAGGACATAAAGGCCATTAGAGCATATGCTGCAGCGGCCAATAATGTTTGATTATTATAAACCTGTTTCTTGTTTATTTCGATCTACATCTAATACCTGATATGTGTAAAATGCTTAAATTTTTAGCCGTTTCTGTTTAATAATGTCCATTATATTAATTGACATATCTTCTTCTCCTTAATACTTGTACTACAAACAGAGGCGGTACCCCTTTTCTGCTGAAAAGGAAATAGTGCCTGTTAACGATGAAGATGCTATTGCAGACTTAGTGGAACAGCATGATCAATTTGCTGGTTCAATGCAGTCTCGTTTAGTCAAATTAAAGGTAAAATATTTTTTACATCACTTTGAAGCTTATTCAGAGGGCATAGCTTATTTAATTATCCATTTCTTTGTATAATTGTGAATATAGTCATCCTAATACGTTTGATAAGTAAAAAGAGTGAACGTTATCATCATTATTATTATTGTTGTTGTTGTTGTTGTTGTTAATATTGTTATTATTACTATTCTAATCATTATTTATGATTCTCATTCTCATTCTCATTGTAGTTAAGGGATTTGGTGGCAGAAAATGTTTTCATTTTAGTATCTTCTCATTTTCAATGAACTTACATGGGTTTTGACTGGTTTGAATTTTTGTAATCAAAACTAAAATGACTGGCTTGAATTTGACATTGGAGCGTACTGCATCTAAGACTAAGCATAGGCTGTAGTATATTTGATATGGAAGGATACTTTGGAAAGTGTAAGGGGCCTAAGGGAGCCCTTCTACGTTTTTAGCTTATTGTGGGGAGAATTTAATAGTTGATCAAGGGTGTGCGAAGCTAGAGGGTTCAAAGGACTGCCAAAGAATTCAATTTTTTTTTTTTTTTGGGTGGAGGGGGAG
Organism: Ilex paraguariensis; assembly: GCA_963454935.2. Lineage (NCBI taxonomy): Eukaryota > Viridiplantae > Streptophyta > Magnoliopsida > Aquifoliales > Aquifoliaceae > Ilex > Ilex paraguariensis. The sequence goes on along the minus strand of CAUOFW020000137.1, from coordinate 98,678 downwards.
GGGGAGGGGGAGGGGGTTTGAACTCTTGACCTCAAGAAGGCAAAACATAAGGAATACCATTGGACCAAAGGCCCATTGGTACCAAAGAATTCTATAGTCAGCACATTGCTTTGCTCAAAAGTCAGCCTGCATATTTTCAGAATCCTTTAGCATGAAAAAGTGACATTCAACCATGCAGAGAAGGACAAGATGTATTTTTAATGTCAGAGCCTCTAATAACTTTGGTCCACCATTTAATCAAAGAAGCTTCTCTAGAAAAGTGACCCTGCACCCAAAGGTTTCTTAAATTGGAATTGGCAAAATGAAGGCCATGAAGAAGAATTATACATGCTTTTCCCACTTGGTGGAATATAATGAGATGTCTCCCTAGAAATTCCTTCAGATCATTTGAGGAAACTATGATTAAACATATGGAAGTTTTAAAACCTATCACTTCGGAGTAAAGACCTCGTTAAAAGTGATAGCATTCTTCTCTCTGGACTTCTAACTTAAACTCCTTTATAAAGGAACCGGGAAGAATCTTGTCACAATCATATCCTGACTGGCCTTTTGATTGGCAGACTAGTCACGAAAGGATTGGATTGTACATATCTGCCAATATGATGCCCATTTGACGAAGAGTTTGATGTTGAACAGCCTCCTGGCAATAGATGAACGAGAAGAGAAAATAAATGGGTTGATGTTTGGTACGCACACAAAAGTAAACTGAAAAGTTTAGTGCAAGGGAGGGATTGGAATTTATGGTAGGTTTTATCAAACATACGGGAAAGTGTCACATCCCTTGAGAGTTTATAGGCTATTGCAGCTAGGATTCTTTGGCAATTGAACCTAAGAGGTTTGCCAAATTTATTCCATAGCATTTCGCTTTTCAAAAGAGTTTAAAGCATTCACTCTTTTTGTGGTGAGTAAACTTTTGGATGTAGCATTTCATAGAGCTTATAACTCTGAACTAATCGACAGTGCATGAAGAGTTTCTTTAACCACATAAATTAACATTTTGCAGTCCTAATCATTCGGTGTGATATACATGCTAACAAAGTGACAAATTTGCATGCTGAAAAATCCAAATGTGTAATAGACTTGCCTTACTAACCATCCAAGGTCTTGTTCTAATACAATGTTAGAGCATCTGACTTTATATCCATTGACAATAAATATAGGAGTCTCATAACGCCCTAATCATATGATTTGGGATAGTAGCTCTCTTTACAACACCGAAATAAGGGTGCAACCAATGTATACATGGGGTATTTTAAAGGGCCGGACTGTAATGAAAGTATACAACCAACTTGTGAAAAACAATTCCAAAAAAATGATAAAAAAAATTAAAGGCCTTGGATATACATTATTAAAAGAAAATAAGAGAAAATTTAACATAAAAATCTTGAGCTCATAATGGGGAAGCTCAATCTGTCAAAGAATTTTGTATCACACTCCCTCCAAATACTCCTTATTAAGCAAAGACGGGCCATAAATCCACCCTTCCAAAGTATCTTGTCAATGTGTCATCTCCCTCCAACAATGAAAAGGAGCCCTTATGATCTTGACATCACCCCAAGCAAGTCCTAACTACGCAAACAACAAATGCCACAAGCCTTAGCAATGTACTAAAGGAGTGAATAAAACAAGTGAGTCACAAATAATAAGGGTCATTGTGCTGTGCCAAGGTAACAAGTGAACCGTGCCACTTGAACCAAAATGGCCTGTTGAAATCCTTCTTTCTCAGTCATATCAGACTGCTACTGCACTTGGTTCAGAGTGACAAAATTGGACACTGTTGCAAATAGCCTTAAGATAACTTGGTTTCAGTGTCTCAGATAAGGATCAGATGATAGGCACAACACATGCAATACTGTCTAATTTATGAATACTATTACTAACAATGCAGACGTCTGCACTACAATATTGTATTATGTATAGTAATTGACGATCAATAGACTATAGTACGTGATAAAAAGCCTTTAAAAATAACCTGAATTATTTCTTCTCATCACTATAGGGGTTTTTTTATTTATCAAACAAGATCTCAATCTGCTTTTCTTTTTTTAAATTTAAAATTGAAAATGGGATCTTGATTAATCTTTGAATTTTCCAAATAACTGAATAACAAATTGATTTTTTTTGGTAACGTGGAATTTCAAAAAATACTATGGTGATACAAGGAAATGTACAATTGCAACTTTTGGTTTGTATGGGTGTTACTGTCAATGTAATTATGTGCTTTCAAGCATGTTGTTACTTCTCAAAAGTACACCACATTAGAATGTGCTCCCTCAGACTAATGAAATAATGGGGGTCTTCAGAACGAAGGGGTAGGGGAGCTCCTCTTTCTAGTTTTCTAGAGAGAAAAGGCTAAGGCTCCCCAAAAGATCTTCGTGTTCCACTTCTTGTTCCTTTCTTTCCTCCGAGCTTAACAACCTCCACTTAAACTCTCCTTGACTGCTTATATCTTTCCTTGACGAGGGAGACCCCCATCCTTTGCTTGGATTCGATTCAGATGTACTTGGTTTGAGCTAAAACATCTTTGGTGAGGACTAAGCTAAGTGGTCCCATATTTCTCTTGACTTCTTGCTTGGACATGGATAAACCTAACATAGAGAAGGTTGCCTATATTCATTGGATTGGGGGTTAGCCAATATTGTGTGTATCTCTTTGTTTGTGTGAGAGCTTAAAGTGAGAGAAAGTTGCATAGCCTTTACCTGTCATATATTCGGAATAAATGTGCTTGGGTTTGACTGATTGTGGATGGCCACGAACTTTGTTGCTTGATGGGCATACAAACATAGGGAATGTGGAGAATACTGGTTGTGGCCTGAGTTTATGGATCTGGGGGTCATGTATGAGCTAGTTTGGTAACGTATTCCCGGTTATTTTGGCTTTTCTTCAGGTGCTAGTATTGAAGAAATGATGAATTTGAGGTTTCGTGTGAGATGTTTAGTGAATCCAGGTAGGAGATGGCATATCTTGAAGCATTGATTGCTTGAGTATACACTTTACACCAAAGGTTGAACAACTGATTGTTGGAAGAACAACTGCTTTTAGAGGTTTAAGACACTTGAGAACGTACGCATGTGCGAGTGTTTTGCGTGGGAAAGCATGCACGATGCCCTCTTTTTCCATTGTCTAAAGCTGCTTCAAGCCACATGGTGTCTAGGCAGAATTCAATGCTAGCTTTGATTCCTGTTGTTTCTTATATCTTGGGCTTGATCACCTGGTGCAAGAATAGTGCACTAACTCCACAACTGGCATCTCGGCTGACTATTCAACCAACTTGATAACATATAGATGATTTAGGATGGGTTGGATTGGAAAATGGGTGCATTCGTGTGATCCGTTTTTTATTTCCTTCACTTATGAAATGTTGATGGAGATTGAAAAGGGTTTGAATAATCTTAAATTGAAGAATTGGAATTTGTTAGTTATTTTGGTGTTATTATTATTAGTTAGAGAATATTTGTTTAACTAAGAAATTATTATAGAGTTTTAGTAGGAGTTTAATTTAAGAGTTTGATAATGAAACTATTTTAGAATTTTGATAGGAAAATAATTTTTGTTTAAGTTAGAGATTTAGCCTTTAAATATTGATGTATCCCTACTGGTTTCAGTCGAGAGATTATGAACATGAATTGATTTTTTTCTGCGGAGATTTGTGTGTTTGTTGACTGATTCCTTGCGAGGATGAGGTAAACCTTCCCTTCTTCTCTTTTTCTTTTATTATCTGATTTTTTCTTAGTATCAGAGCAAGCTTCTTGTTTCTCCCAAATTAGAAGTAGTCTGCATGAAAAAATAACCCAAATAGTTAACTGTTTTGTCACTGTTCATAATCACTGGTCATCGTCAACTGTTCCTGTACAAGGAGTGCTGGACTTGTGTGCTAGGGTTAAAAGGTTTTGAACCAGTTGTCTTTCAATTTTGCAAGGAAAAAAACCACTTTTTGGGTTTTCAAAATTTGGATTAGATCTCACCCATATTTCCTTTAAACTGACCCAAAAACCAACAAAAATCAACCCATCAAATTTATGCTTGAATTAAGCCCGGCCCAGACATATCCTTTTTGATGCCATCACGTCATCAACGAGACTGGAGGTTTTCTTTTTTAAACCCCCAACATTTTCAAAAATCACTGCTCCACAGCCCAATAGCTTGACAAAATTACAATTTGACCCCTAAGTTTCAGACATTACAGTTTGGCCCACCAAAAGTTTCTGAAATTATAGTTTAGCCCCAAAAGGTTTTGAAATTACATATAGACCCTAGAACTTTCAGAAATTTCTCAAAATATTCTTCTAGTTAAGATGGCCTCCAATGTGAGTTAAATACTATAGTACTAGCTTTATTCCAAAAATGTGTTGGTGCACAAGAAGCCTTGAATGATAGGTTAGATACAATTCAAGTATCCATCAATTCACTATTCTAGCTACAGTTCGTGAAACTAAGACAATTGGAGGTTTCAAGTTTATCTCTTCGACTCTCAATCAACATGTGGTTGGACACAACCCTCTAGTTTCACCACCATAAGCTCCAAAATCACAAACTGATGAGTTGAAATTTTCTAATGTTGATGAGCCCAAAAGTTCTCCTACCCATCCTACATCAATTGTTTTTGATAAGTCTATTTCAAAGAATGTTCGTATAGATGAAGTTGTTACTTTGTCTCCATCGGTTTATATATGGGATAACCTGATCTTGGAAAGAATTAAAAAACAAATATTATATGGGTTTAATTATAATTATTGAAACTTTAATAATTTTATTTGGGATTAAAATCAAGTAATATAAATTTTAGGGACTAAAAAAAATAATTAGGAAAAATATCTTTGATAAAAAGTAAAACTAATTATAAAAAAATAATCATTTTTGAATAGGTGACACATTTGCACCATGCCACCATGAGGTCACATGCTTGAAACCCAAATTCCATTGGCCATTGTTCTGTATTGTGCTTTTGTACTAGACCTAGCTACCACTACATGTTTGCTTTGCCATGTGATAGTTTATTCTTATCATTGCATTGTAGCTTGAAGTAGATTTTATGTCATCTGCCAAACTTGCCTAGTCTTTTGGTTTCAAGTCACCATTATTGGACAACAAGATCCTTTTTCCAGAAGCTGATTTAAGATACTTTAAAATGCAATAATTAAATTCGAGATAAGGAGTTTAAGGATCTTGCATGAACTGATTGACAACATCCACTACATAAGTAATATCTGGCCAAGTATGAGAGAGTTATATTAGTCTTTCTACTAATCTCTGGTACCTCTTTTTATCTACAACATTAACAACACCACTACTCAATTGATGGTTGACTTTAATAGAAGGATCTGTAGGTTTATAACCCAATATGTCTGAAGGACCCAAAGTGAACGAACCTAATGAGGAGAGACTGAAAGAGTGTCCGGATGTGATAATGAGAGAAGTTTATGCAACTGATCAACAATCATAGTCCAATTGGAAGTTGATTTCATAGTGGTGGATTGAAGAGAATCATAGTTTTTACTTGCCATAATTTTAACAAAGGAGAGTCAAATGACAACAATCAAAGCACTTGAAGCAAATCTATGCAAATTCAACTAACCCAAATCCAAAGTTCTAAGCCCATAACCCAATACAAGAACCAGCAACTAGCAAAATCCAAAGGAATTGAGGCCCACAAGAAAAAGAAGACAACAACCCGAAGCCAAATACTTTAATCGGCAAACATGCGACACGGCAAGAGAGGCTAGGCCAAAGCCACCAAGAAATCATCAAAACAAGCGACTAATCACAAGGAACAAACCAGTAAAATGACAAACCTGCAAGCCAAGAAACCAACAAACCGGGCCAAAACCACCAAATAAGCATATGCTAGTCACGATGAAGCGACCCATAGATTTCCAGCATCAAACAATTCTAGATTCCATTCAAGGTGCTTCAAACCATGGAATCAAGCACTAAGATCCCAAATTGCACCCTATATGAGGGTTTAGAAGCAACAGATTCGAAAATTAGCAAATCGAAAGATTTGGATTCTATTTTTTCAAAAAAATTGAAAAATCAAAAATCCTATCCAATGACTAAGAAACCGAAATCCAAGCATACCATGGTGGCTGCTATTGTTGTTGGATGATGACAGCATGCTGACATCATAATTCTTGTAGAAAACGTCAGCCCCAAGTTGAAATTAGATTCTTTCAGTGAAGAGTATTATGTGATGCAAAATGTTTCGGATTGAAATATGCTCTGATACCATGAAAACTTTGATGAAATAGCGAAGAAAGAGAGAGAAAGAGAAAAAACATTCTGTCATGCCCCAATTTCACAACATGATGTAAACTAACTAATAACCATTAAAATCATGAGAGTATAATTAAATACCATTAAGTAAAGCAAAATCAATAACTAATATCATCTACCTAAACACCAATCCCAAAATAAATATAATTAAACCATCAAAAGTTACATCCCAAACCTTAAATAACAACAATTATCCCAGTCTAACTAGAAAGCGTTTATAAATATTGTTTTAATCATCAGAACTTTAAACTAAAGGCCGATAAACAACTCTTTAAGCCTCCAAAGCTGGATTCACATCCTGACCCACTTCAAGGTCCATGTCCCCATTCTCACCTAAGGTTGTATCTTATATGATATCAAAATTTGAGAAAAAAGTTAAAGGAAGGGGTGAGCAAAACTAGTTCAGTGGAAAAACTTTCCCAAACTTAAATAAGGTTTACAAAATATATAAAAACAAGTTGGTGTCAATTTAAAAAATAACCATATAACTTTCGAACCAAAACAAGTGACAATTAAGACGATCTCAAGTTTTGATGTGTAAGCAGAAATCCATAAACGAGTGGAACAAATTCTCAAACAATAGATAATAGCAAATATATCTCATGTACATTGGTTGATTAGCATGAATCCATACATTGAATATATCTGGCCCACATACATTCACAAAATCATCCAACCAATTCTTGCAAGGAAGTGGATATATTGACGCATCGTTCTTTAACAAAATCTTTCTAGGAATAGTATATTAGCCACCAACCTCGATCCATGTGAGTAAATAGTACGAATTCTTAAAACCTTGCAAAGAACCAAACAACTCCACTACGAGTGAGAGGGAATTTTCAAATCTCTCGAGTTGACAAGTGCATCTAAACACTTTGTTATATAAGTTTGAGTGCAATCCACGTTCGTCACAATTCATAGTTTCGCAATTCTCAAAATAGAAGAATCCTTCAATTAAAACATGCAAGAGATCGCCAAGAAACATTTTCAATTCTACAATATGCAAGATCTAGGGTTTTTGGATCAAAATTGTATGATTGGATGTAAAACATATATTTTTCTAATAACACGTATCATGTAATTGAAAATAATGCAAAATCGTAGTAGATTTATCATGTATATTAGAATCGGAATCAAAACATACATATTCTTAATCCTAACCTTAATGAATAAGAATGAGAAAGAAACCCTTCCTTAATCCACAGATAATAAATCCAAACCTGTTTTGTGCGATTACTAATTGTTAATCTCTTCAAGATCTAGCCCCTTTTTTCTCATTTTTCTTCTCTTTAACCTTTCCATGGCCTCTTAGGGTTGAACAATATGTAAAGAACCCGCGTCCGTATGGTATTTATCAGGTAAAAAACTGTTCACTGCTGGGGGTGCAACTCGGGCGGGTTGGACAATCAACCCTAGCCTAACCCTAGGTATATAATCTTCAATTCTAACCCTAACCCTACCTCGGGTTGGGAAACTCAACCCGAGCACTGCCTGAGTTTAATTCGGGCGGGCTCGGGTTGATGATTTCGGGCTAATTTTGGGTTACTTTACAGGTTCAATTCGGGTAGAGCCCAAAATAGGTTTGTTGTTCTAAACCTAATACATATATTACATCATGTTCATCTAAATTAACAATCAATAATTTCAACCAAGTTTTTAACGAGAGAGGCAAAGAGAACGAGAGAGACAGAGAACGATAGAACAAAAATAAAAAATCAGTGCTAATACTTTATATATATAAAAAAAAAATTTAATTTCTTAGGTTCGGGTTGAACCCGGGTTCATGAGGCCTTAACCCGAGCCCAACCCAAATTGAATTTGGGTTAGGATTTTTTGACCCAAGTCCAACCCAAGTATTAAAAACCCTTGTCCAAGGTCTAATTTTTTCGAGTTGGGCTCGGGTTGAAATTGGGTTGCCCAACCCAAGTTGCACCCCTATTCACTGCAGTACTGATCTGGCTGAAAAGCGTGTCTGCGTTCGAACAAAAAAATCTACATTTGAATGGGAAAAACTATGTTTGAACGACCTTCACGCCTAGAATCTCCTATTCTCTGATCAGTTTTTTGAGGTCAGCTCCTAGTTTTTGTACCCAGTCTCCGTCTTCCAACCCAATTTTAACCTAGTTAGAAGCATAGTTATCAAATCGTGTATCGGATGGCGTATCGTTTTTTAAAAATAGTGTATCGTATCGTGCATCGTATCGTGTATCGTAAGATACGGCGTAATTTTAAATAATTAATTGTAAAATATATATGCTTTTGAAAAAAAAACATAGGTTCATAAAAATATAACATTTCATTAATATTCCACTTACTATTCAAGTCACCAATATAATTTACTAATATTAAAAAAATAAAGGGTATCAAATTAAATTAATAATACTTATATATACTAAAAAATAAAAAGTTATAATTTAGGGGGTATTAAATGTAATTTTTCATTCTTATAACCATAGTCGTGAGTCTACCCAGTGCCCACGACTCACGAACGAACACAGAGAGCCAGAGAGAAAAGCAAAAGGCGATCGTGATGTCGGTGGAGAGAGAGAGAGGAAGAAGAAGAATAAGACGAACAGTGGTACCTAGGGTTTCATCCGAAATTTACAGGTTAGTATTGCTATTTTTTTCAATTTCAAAAATTTGTTTGATTTGCTTTTGCTTTTGCGTGGGTGTTTTTGCTGATTTGTTGCCTGGTAATTCTTGTCTTCTTTATCTCTGTTGGCTTTGGTGGCTTCGGTGTCTTCATCTCTCTTGCTTTTGCTTCGGTGTCTTCATCTCTGGTGCGAATCAAGCTATCAAAAAAAAAAAATAAAAAAATTAAACAGTGACTTCACGTATCGGTGCATATCGGTACGATACGTATCGTGTATCGGACGATACAATACAAAAACGATACATAACTACGATCCGTATCGGTTTAGGCCTGTATCGTGACATATCGTACGATACTAACAACTATGGTTAGAAGTAGATTTAAGAAATTTTTGTGATATACATTTTTATTATTCTTGAAGTTGACTTTTTAATGTCGCAAGAATTAGGTCCAATCGAACATTTGAGTACAAAGTTATGGCCTATGTATTGAGGTAGAATCAAATTCTTTCCTATTCAAACTCTCTTCAAATATACGTTTTAACCCCAAAACACCTCAAATCACCTATTCCAAGGTTTTTTAACGCTCATAATCCATTTTTATGTTATTTTCACCTAATTAAGTTTAGAATTCCACCAACTCAATTTCTCCTAAAAAGTGATTACCTTCAAACATCAAGCCTTTCAAAGATCTCAACAATTCCTACAATAATCATTTACAATATAATCTATTTATCCTTACATCATATAAAACTGAACACAATACATCATAATCTAATATAAATTAAAATAAATACATGAGGCTAGACCCATTATAATGGCAAATAGTTTGTTTACAATATAGTGATAAAAGATTTAAATAGAAACCCTTTTATAGTAGAGAAAAACAATACTAGAAAGTAACTAAATTATTCTTAACACTAAAATATTGCAACAAGTTGAATGAGGGAAATGAATTGTCATTTCGAAGACTCCGTCTTTTTTGGGCAATCTCTTAGAAGAAACTAATTGATTTGTTTCAAAGTATTATATTGTTTCTAATTCAATAAGGAATCTACTTGCTTTTGTTCTCTACATAAAATAGGATTCTAGTATTCATTTTATTTCAAGTTTAATTAGGATTCGAGTGTATTGTTTTATATTTCGATTAGGGTTTTGCTACTATAAGTACCCAATTATTTAACCTCTTATGAGGATGTAATATTATTCAGAGAAATCATTTTTCTCTCTTTCCAATTGCTTTGTTATTCTAGGATTCCATAAAGGCATTGAAGAACTTAGCTTGGTATTTATATGTGATGATCAACATGTTTAAGTTTTCTGTTATTTCGGTTCATTGAATCACGTTTCTTGTATCAGTGGGTAACAAAGCGGACGATTTTTCCTTCACCATGTTGTTTAAAAGAAGTATTAATGGTTGGAACATGTCTCTTGACAACGTTCTTGTACGTGATGATAAGTTTAGAGAACACAATATTAGAGCTACTGGTGGAGTAGTTAAAACTTAACCTACTTCTCATAAATCACTTGTATTTATAGCTATCTTGTAATCATACAAAAGACGAGTATACTCTCTTTATGGTATACTTATTACAACTAATACTTACACAATAATACTCTTAACACTCCTCCTCAAGTTGGACTATATATATATCATATAATCCAAATTGGGAACAAATAGCTGTAAGACGCGTACAACTCAATGCTTTGGTAAATACATTTGCAAGTTGATCCTCAGATCTGACAAATGGAGTTGTAATATCTTTAGCTATTATCTTGTCTCAAATAAAGTGGCAATCAACTTCAATATGTTTGATTCTCTCGTGAAATACAGGATTGACAGCGATATGGATAGTTGCCAAATTATCGCAAAACAACTATAAAAGAGGTTAAACTGAAAAATCAATTTCTTGGAGAAAGTGTAGTAATCACGTCAACTCACTAGTTATATGTGCCATTGCTCTATACTCAACCTCTACGCTAGATCTTGTTGTCACTGTTTGTTTCTTACTCTTTTATGAGACAATGTTACTTCTGAAGAAAATACCAAGCACTGAAATTAAGTATTTCAGCCATTTTTTTTCAAGATTTAAATCCAACTAGAAAGTGGACTAAAACCTCCAAATAGATCTCTTAGGATTAGCCAACCAAATGCAATACACATTTTGTTGAGGGGGGAGGGAGGGATGTGTACTCTTTAACATTTTTACTAAAACCCAATGCAGAATCCTAATTGAATTTCAAAAGTGCCCCCACATTTTGGGGTTGCAATTAACAGGCTCAATTTTAGTTCCAAAACTCTATTTATAAGGCTAATATGGTGGAGTGATCATTGGTTTATGTATGCTTGACTTGCAAATGGTGGTTTGTGAAAACAGGGTTAGGCTGGAGTCGGTATCACATTATTTGCTTTCACTACATATTGTTCAACCAGCTCATTTTTCACTACTCCTTAATTGAGTACTTACCCTTGGGAAACTGTGGCAATATAATAATTTACATATCTTATTGCTATTGATAAAATTTAACAAAGAGTATGAAGGGCTGCTGAACAAGAAAATTGTGTAATATTTGTGGGCAGATACTGCACAAATACTGGGAGAGGCGTGATGTTAAAGGGGCTCTTAGTGCGATGGAGAAGATGGCTGATCACGCTGTAAGTATTAATGTCTTTCTGGCATGAAGTATTATGTCTTTCTTGCATGCTTCTTTCTTTTTGTTTTTAAATCATTTTGTCTTCATTTTTTCAATTTGCAGGCACGATAAGATTTATCATGTGATTAATCCTATAGAGCCCCACTACTTGTTTTCCCCTTTTTTTTCCCTGTCACATACACGTTAATTTCCAAATGCTTCATGATGCAGGTTCTTGCCGATGTGATCAGCTTGTTGGCAGAAAAAACTGACATCATCACACTGGATATTTGCACTTGTCTCCTGCCACTCCTGACAGGTCTTCTGGAAAGTGGCATGGACAGGTAACAAACTTGCATGATATCTGGCCTTTCCTTATATTCTTAGCCTGTTAACAGTTCACTTTTATAAACGATCGTCTACTAGGTTTGAGCAGATGATAAGACAATACAATCGATATTACAATCTTCATCTATTATTGTGTGCTGTCCCCATCTTAAACCTAAGTTAATGGTCGACCTGTTATGCAACTATATACTGCTGATATTCCTGTCTCATTTAACCTGAACATTTTCATTTTGAAATTTTGTGAGTTTTTTCGGTGAATGAGTTATTGGGAGGGTAGCTAAGTTCACGGTTGTCTGAAATAAAGTGATAGTAAGTTATTGAACCCTCATTTATTTGTCTTGAATAGATGTGAGTGTCTACTGACATTACTTGTACGTAATTTTAGTTATTTTTTATTCTGTTTGTTCTATTAATAAAATCCATTGGATTTCTTAATGTTCGTTTGTCATTTTTTTGGCTCCACTAACCAAAACCATTAAATCATAACTTGTGTGGATGTTTTGACAAAAAGTTGGTCCATGTACTAGCAGGAACAAGCGAAGTGGGAAGAGAGAGGTAGAGTAATATAGTGTTTTCATTGTTTTGTAGGGGTGCAACTCGGGCGGGTTGGATAATCAACCCTAGCCCAACCCTAGGTATATAATCTTCAACTCTAACCCTAATCCTAACCCTAACCCTACCTCGGGTTGGAGAACTCAACCCGAGCACTGCCTGAGTTTAATTTGGGCGGGCTCGGGTTGAATTCGAGTTACTTTACGGGTTCAATTCGGGTAGAGCCCAAAATAGGCTTGTTGTTCTAAACCTAATACATATATTACATAATATTCACCTAAATTAATAACCAATAATTTCAATTAAGTTTTTTAACGAGAGAGACTGAGAGAACGAGATAGGGAAAGAGAACGGGAGAGACAGAGAACGATAGAATAAAAATGAAAAATCAGTGCTAATGTTTTATATATATAATTTTTTTTTTAATTTGTCGGGTTCAGGTTGAACTCGGGTTTACGAGGTCTTAACTCGAGCCCAACCCAAATGAATTCGGGTTGGGGTTTTTTGACTCATGTCCAACCCAAGTATTAAAAATCCTTGCCCAAGCCCTAATTTTTTCAGGTTGGGCTCGGGTTGAAATCGGGGACAAAGGCATTATTAGACCATTATTAGAGACCAAGATTCATTTTCTTAGAACTGACTTGAAATATCTCAAAATACGATGAATAGCTTCTAGATGAGGTACTTGAGGGTCATGTATGAATTGATTTACGATTTTCACTACATAAGCAATATCCGACCGAGTATGAAGGAGATATATCAACTTTGCACTAATCTCTGGTATCTCTCTTTATCCACAACATCACCAATATGACTCACTAGCCGATGGTTCACTTCAATGGAAAAATTTGTAGGTCTGCATCCCAACATACTAGTTTCTTCAAGCATATCAAGAACATATTTACTTTGAGAGATAAAAATGCCTTTGTTTGGTTTGGTAACTTCAATCCCAAGAACATATTTACAATTTATCACACGTTTACCCGTTAAATAAAATTAATATAATAATAAATTAATAGTTATTTTAAAAATTAGCAAGAAAAAAAGAAGTAAAAAAAAAAAAAAAAAAAAAAGAAGTATAGTAGTAGTTCAAAGACAAAGGAGAGGAGATGGGGACAAAGGCAAACCAATGCCTTTTGTTTTTGTCTTACATTGAAAAATGAGGGGAGATGGGGAGGAATGAGTTGCCTATACAAGGCAATGACCTCTTGTTTTTTTTTTTTTTAAACCTTCAAGTTTTATTTTTATGAGATTTGACTAAAAACTTCTCTTTTTTGAGGTAAGTGCAATTGATAATAAGAAAAAGTAGAGTATTAAAATTTGTTGATATAATTTTTTTTAAATTAAATGGGTTAAACGAGTCGTGTTGTGTTACTCGTTTATTAAACGAGTCGTGTTTGTGTTGAGATTTTTTATCTGTTTATCAAACGTGTCGTGTATGGGTTTATATATTTTTTACCTGTCACCCGTTTAATCCGACACGATTGACACCCCTACTTCCAACCTTGAGGAATAGATTTAGAGGACAAGCGAGAAATAAATGTATGGTAAGATGGAGATAAGGAATAAAAAGAAGCATAGTTAGATGTGGGGTGTCGAGTATAAGCTCGAACACCTTTTCTAACTACAGTAGGAAGCTTAGAGTCATCAACAGTTGAATTATCAATAAACTAGGTGACAATTGGAAGCTCATTATCTAGTGAGCCAATAAGAGATGCTAGAACTAGGGTGGAGGAATTCAACTGACCCGGCGGCACATTCGTGATCTGTACCTTTTGACGCTGAGAATAGGTCTTCAGAGTACAAGGTAGATTATTGGTACTAATAATTTGTTGCTTCCCCTTATTAGTATCCTACTAGAAAGGTAATTGAAGGAAGGGCTCTTGACATACCATTTCTTGCTCAGTAGTTGGATTCTCCCCTAGAATAATTGGCCGGAAGGAGAGAAAAAGGACTCAAAACTCATGAAAGGTAACATCCATGCTAATATACCTCTTCTATGTTGGCGGATGGTAACATTTATACCTTTTTTGAGTGGGAGAATAATCCATAAAGACACTGCAGAACCTTAGGATCAAGTTTCCCCCTGGATGCTCTATGGTCATGGACAAAATAAACACATTAAAAAACTTTAGGAGAAAGAGAAGAAATAGAGGAATCGGTAAAATCCTAGAAAGACACACCCAAAAGAAGACTTAAATTGCAAGACACCAAAAGGTAGATGATTAGTAAGATAAGTAGTAGTAAGTACATCATCTCCTAAAAAGTGCATAGGAACATTCAAAGTAAATAGCAGGGAATGGACAACCTCAAGAAGATTGGTGATTTTTTGCTCAGTAACACTATTTGTTCCGGGGTACGCACACAAGTAGTTTGATAAAGGATGTCCTTCTCACTAAGCTAAAAGCGAAATTCTCCATCAATATACTCATTCCGTTGTCATTGCAAAAGACTTTAATTTTGGCATCAAATTGGGTACTAACAATTTTGTGAAACAAAAGCATGAAAAAACTTCATTTTAGTGTGTAGGAAGTACACCCAAGTAAGACGAGAATAACAATCAATAAAAGTGACAAATCAACGGTAACTGAGATAAAGATAACACGGGAAGGTGAGTGAATGATAACAAAAGAAACAATGCTTTTATTATTAGTACTAGGATAAGAAGAACTTTGTGCTTAACAAATTTGCAAGCATCACAAATAAAAAATTGCCTACAACACTACTTTAATAAACTAGGAAAAATATGCTTTAAAACACCAAACGAGGGATGTCCCAAACACCAGTGCCACTGAAGTAGGATCTGAAGGGCTAAAACACTATTTTCCTAGAGAGCTTGACAAGTGGACTAAGGAAAATCTTCATCATCTAGGAGATACATACCACCATGTGCTCTACCATAGCCAATCGCTTTTCTTAATTCTAGTTTCTAAAATGTACAATGAGTAGTAAAAAAGTACTAAATAATTCAGGAATTGAGTAATGCTAGCTAGTGGAGAAATTGGGAGCATAAAGAACAGAGGAGAGGGAGAGGTAGAGTGAGCAATTAATTGAACCTTTCCCGAAAATTGAGGATAAGTATCCATCTGCCACCTTGACTTTATCGCTATTTGAACATGTAGAGTATGAGAAGAAAAGACTAGAATAACATATCATGTGATCTGTGGTTTTAGAATCTATTATCCAAAGAGTATATGAGGATAATGCAATAAACACACTACATATACCCATGTGAGCAAAGTTGGAGAAAGAGCTATGATTAGGAGCTGTGATAGAGGAATATCAAGTTGAGCCATCAAACGCCTAAGAATCTGCACCTTATCCCAAGAAATAGTAGACAGGGTGGTGCCACTAGACTGAGGAGGAGTTTCTGAAGATCGAGTCATTTGTGCAAGAGATCGCACCTTACCACCGCGGTCACCACCCTTCCAACACAATTCCCGTGTATGCCTTGTCTTCCCACAATAATCACATTTGAAGGAATCCTTAGACATAGTGCTACTCATCTGAGTAGACTTGGGCAGAGTTGAACTCATGTCACGCTGAGAGATAGCAGCCAATGCATATTGGTCTTGAGTAGGAGCATGAACCATAGTAATCCTCCGGTTGAACATGGGCTTAGGCTTCCTGTAAAGTAAGAAAAGGACTACCACCTAATATTAAGATTGGCAAGGAAGTCATACACTTGTTCATTTTTCACCATCTATTGAAATTTAACAGCATCATTCGTATAATCTATTGTGAAACTCTAGTAGTAGTCAAACTCCTGCCATAAAGTAGTCAACTTCGCATAATAAACTACAAGTGTCTTATCTTTTTGATTGGCCAGTCGCACTATCTTACTATCTTTCGAAGATCGTACGCCTTAACATCATTGTCCCGTTGAGAGTATGTATGGGATGCAACAGTCCAAATTTTATATGTTGCATCAAGTACCAGAAAATCACGACTGATAGACATTTGCATTGAGTTAAGCAACTAAGATATAATCAAAGTATTCTCAGATGTCCACTGCTTTAACGAGGTACTTGCCCCACTAGGCTTCTTAGTGTCTCTAGTCAAATACCCATCCAATTGCTTGTACTGATAATAAACAAGCTCGTGACTATGCCAAATAATTTTGCCCATCTAATTTCTTGGGACTAATTTGGAGAGAGGGTTTATTTGCGAGCGCACCTAGAGAGAGAGAAGACAGACGAGAGAAATGGGGTTTAAATACTTCCACCAAAAATAGGATTTTTGTTGCTAATGGCGTTCCATGGTGGACCTTATTAAAGTCCCACTCCATCGCGCACGTTTCCATTTTTTCTTGTTTTTGAAAACACCTTTTTTGTGTTTTCATTTTTTATCCTTGTTTTTAAAACAGAGTTGCTAAAAAAAAATTAGAAACACATCACAAACACATTTTTATTTGGGCAAAAATTGAAAACAAAATTAGAAAAAAATAGAAACAACGCGTTACCAAACACAAGCTAAGAGATACGTTCGAGGAGGCTCATTATTTCAACTAAAGATAGCGAATAATCATTTTATTTTTTTAGTTGGAACTTTAGGCGGTTCGCGACAAAAGTAGCAAAAACAATTAACCTTGGAGTTGAGACTAAGAGGAATGTATTAACTAATGCTTCCATAGATTTGATTGTGGTTGTCAATTATAACTTCCATACCTATTTATTTTGTGATTATTTTTTGGGGGGAATCATCTCCTGGCTACCTCTCCTCGATTTAGCTCTCACTTCACCTTTCGCTTCTCACCTAGGCATCCAGAGACCTGAGCGTCTCATCTTGCTTTGCAACTTAAATAAGAATGTCCCCAAAAATGATCCAAAGCTTGGCCAGACTGGACTTGAAGTCAACAAAAACAGTTTTTAGGATTTGTCAAAACACCCTAATACTTTGTATTCACCCTTATACTTTGGAGCAGATTGCTCATTTCTTCCACTTAATAATTTTTGTTTCATATTTACTAGGATGATAAGAAAATAGGATGATGAAATTTTGATGAAAAAGGCTGTGATTAAAGATGTTACTAGATGTTGTAAGTGAATTGGTGTTGTTATCTAATATTTTCTGCATCTTTAGGCATCAAGGTGTTTCACTGGCAATGCTGCTTAAGCTGGTGAGGGTATTTGGTTCAGTAATCTATTCTTCTGTAACAGCGCCATCTTCTGTTGGTGTGGATATTGAGGCAGAAGAAAGGTGTCACTAAATCCATCTCTAATTCATCTTCAATTTACTTTCCATGTATTTATTTATTGAATGACTGCTATTTCTTATTCTGTGTTGAAAGATTGGAGCGTTGCAATATCTGTTTTATTGAACTTGAAAAGGTCAAGCGTTGCCTGCCCGTCCTTACCAGGTCTGTATTCTCTCATTTTAATTGCTTGTTGCAGTTTGTATTTATTGCGATGCCACTGAAATTACTTTGTTCCTCTTTTCATTTTATCAGAAGAGGGGGTTCTGTTGCTAAGTCTGCTCAGGAGCTGAATCTTGCACTTCAAGAAGTTCATTGAGTACCATACAAATTGATTAGACTGGAGGAAGTGCAATTACTTTGGGACAACTAAATATTTATGTTGCTTTGACGGATTGCGTAACATGAAGATCTGAGCTGCCTGTGTAGGGGCATTCACTTGTTCCATGCACTGTGTTGTGTGGTTTCACCAGTGATCGTGTTTTGTACATTCATGCCAAGTGAAAGCATTAACTAATTCTTTTACTTTTGACCAAAACCTGAAGATCGAGGGACAACCCACTCTGCACCTGCTGCTAGTTGAGCTCCACGGCCAATGATTACCTGCCTGGTGGAGAAGGATCCATCCACACAGATACCTAACCCTTTGTTTAGCATGTTGATTTGTAATTATAGCTCTCTTGAACGGGCCTATGTATTGATTTGATTATCTATAGTGACAAGTTGGTCTGAGCTGTGAGACTAGAAATGTTTGAACTATGTTGATGTTGATAGTTTTGAAAAAGAGCAAGTTGTGCTTTTGTTCCTGAGCGTGAAGTAATATGAATCACTTATTAATCAATTTGTCTACTTGCAAGTGCATAAGGAAAAGGGCAACCGGACCAGTCCAAACAGGCACCATTTCAGTGTGGGGCAAATTATGAATTACTCCCTTGTGGTTTGGATCAGTTGCATATTGCGTCATTGTACTTTGAAAACATAAACATAACCTCAGATTTTGGACCAAAGTAAACTGTTAGATTTTCTTTCCAATTTGAGAGTGCATCAAATGTGCCAAAATAGTTTTTTGGTGTCATGCTCCAATTTCACAACAGATGTGATTTAAATAGAAACTATTTAATTTAAAATTAACTTGTGAGAGCATTCATAGCTACGTAACAAATTAGTAAGCATCAATCTATTTAAATCACAATTAAGATTCACTTCATTTAATTAAATTTTTTTAAAATATAAATCAACTATTAAAGGTTTACATCCTAAACTTCCCAGCAAAATAATCAATTTTGTTAAGCTAATTAAAACTCATAAATTTGGACAATAAAACAATACATCAAATGACTAAGCATTAACTTCTCAAGTTTCAACTTCGTGATTAATATTTTGATCAATATTAGGGTTCACCTCAAAGTCAGCATTTAACCTTATCTTATTCTCTCAACTTAAATCTGAAAAATATTAAATATAAGGATGAGTAAAACTAGTTCAGTAGAAAAACTTTTTCAAACCTAAACAAGGTTTACAAATATACTAAAAGAGGTAGGTTTCAAATTTAGAAAATTACATGTATAACTTTTGAAGTATGCCATATGACATTAATAACGATCTCAAGTTTAGATACACGTACAAAATTTCATTAGATAAGGAATCCTCCATAGAATAAAAGTTTTGTAGCCAAAATAGTTTTTGTATGTAGTTTAACTAGTAAGAATTCACACGCTGAAAAATATTTGGTACACCCCCCCACAAACATAAATCACCCAATCAATTTATACAGGGCCACATTGTTTTAAGGAGTATGTATGCTGACACATCAGTATTTAACGAAATCTTTGTAAGAGTAGTATACTAACCCTCAGCCTCAACTCTAAGTAAACGTGTAGTAGTTTGGAAGCTTGCAAGGATCTAACACTCCATTACAAGTGATAGAGAACCTTCAAATCTCTCAAGGTAAGAAACTCATCTAAGAACTCTATAATATATGTTCGCATGCATTCGAGTTCATCAAATCCACCAATGCAACAGACTTAAATCATACTTTTCAAATCGATCACATATACCACAAGAATCCATTTTCACAATTCTTAGCGTAAAAGAAATGTCAATAAAACATGAATGAGTCCATAAGAAAATATTCTCTAGTTAACATTATTCAAGATCTAGGGCTTGTGAACTCAGAGCACATGGAATCGAAAACAAGTATTTTCAATAATAAGATTTCATCATGCTTTTTGACTAAAAACTAAAGACCATCTATATTATTTATACGATTATGAGTCAAAAAGTACATATATAATAGCCCTAGCCTCAATTAATAGGAAAGAGAAAGAAACTCTACCTTGATTCCATAGAAACTGATCCTAAAGTTTGTTACGTTATTTCCCATATGCTAAACCCAACGATCTTTGGCCCGATCTCCTCTTCCTCCTCTTTGTTCTCTCCAAGTCTCTCCAAGGGTTGAAAATCGTGTAGGAAAACTAGCCCCCAGGGTATTTATAGTGCCCAAACTAGGTTAAACTATGCTTAGTGAGAATCCTGGTTCTAGGAGGCATGTCTAGATGGAAATAGTGCAACCAGATGGAGTAAACATGTTGTCCAAAAATCCAAATTCGCGTTCGGACGTGAAATTGGCATCCAGATGGACCTATTTTTTTCTTCAAATTTCCATTATGATTTTGACCTAATTAGAGGTTGATTCATGAAATTTAAATACACTTTTGTGCAGCTTGAAGTCTTCTTTCTAAAATCGCAAGAATCAGTTTAATTGAAATAGTGTCAAATACTAAGATAGTGTTAAATTTTTTACTTCCCAAATTCTCTCGAAAATGTGTTTGGCTGATTCACTTAATGTCACTAATGTTCTATAATTTTTATGAATTGACAATGAATAACATCTGTCCACAAGGTGAATCACCCAAAGTGGTATGTCGCATGGCATTCATTTAATAAACGTGGGAAGAGGCAAAGTTAGTCGTCATGGTTTTTCAAATTTAAGAGGAGCAGTTACTTGAAGGCTCATGTATTGAGGGAACGAGCAGTTATTTTGGAATTCAAAAGACAATAGTTATCAAGACTGACTTGGCCCTTAAAGTCACGAAGTTAGTAGTTGAAGCAAGAGAAAAAGGCAGAAAGAAACCATTGATGAGAAGTGCCTATAAAAGAGATATTAATCACAGAAAATAGTGACGATCAAAACCATCATAGACCCATGACTTGGGCATCTTAGGAGTAGTATTTAGTTTAGTTTTTAGGATAGAAAGTTAGTGCTACAACTAAGGCTAATTCATTAGTCTTTTGTAACCAAACTTCAAATTTGATTAATAAAAGTGTCCTTTTGTTTAACTTTGTTATCGTTGACTTTGCTTTGAGTTTTCGATTGATTTCATCCATAGAAGTCATGAAACAGGGCAGTTGAACTCCAATCCAAGCAGTCGCGTGAAACCATTCTATCAAAGGATTTCATCTATCAATCGTTGGAGAAAATCCTTTGTACACCCAATAGTCACCATAGAAACTGATGATACCTCAAAATAAATCCCAAACGCCAGCTCATGAGGTTAGCTCAGCCCAGGAGGTCAGCTCAGCCCAGGAGGTCAGACTAGATGAACAGAACTTGGAAGAGTAGAGCTGGAGGTCCCTTCGAGATAAGCAAGGGCAATAACAACCAAGACAATAGCTGGAAGATCACGAGAGCTTCCTAAAAGTGCTAGGAAGCTATAATCAAGGCACCGAATCTCAACCAACCAAGATTTTCTCCTATAATCAAGGAGAACCCCACGAAATAAGGGCAAGAATCTCGGCTAAGATCCCACTGAATAGGGAACAGCCCTATAAATACTATGTAACGCCCCCACGGAACGAGAGAACCCTAGAGGCAAAAAACTAACCATTGTATTCTTGCAATCATCATTATTGAAGGACAAGGAGCAAGAGTCTCCATTAAAGAGTGGATTAGCTGAGCTCCCGAGTTGGTGAATCACTATATTTCTACTGTGTTAATTCCCCAACTCCCCACCAATCCTTAGTATCATTCACTCGAGTCTAGTAGCTCAGATCCCAACAATTCCAATATTGTTCATTTCATTTACTCGTCATCACAAATTTGCATAACGTTGAAAAACACCATCAGTTTGACGCCGTTTGTGGGAACGACTATTCCTGTTACAAATAAAACTGATTTTCCAGTGACTAATGGTATCAACGCGGAACATGAGCCGAAGTCAGACCAATCCTCTACGGATGCAAGATCAACAGGAGGCCGCAAATAACAGGCAACCTGAAAACGCTCAAGAAGCAGATCCCCCCCATGGGGGGCCTTCCCATGAATAATGAGATGGAGGCCCTTCGTCTTGTCAATGAACGTATGATAAAACAGAACGAAGAGCTCTTAAAGCTTCTACAACGCCCATCGGAGGCATGACTGGCCCAAGGAGGCCAGAATAACCCACCACCAAGAGAGCAACCGCATCTCGACCCCCTTAGAAAAGTTAATGAGGTGGGAGAGAATAACCAGACCTTCGGGCAAGAACCTCGCCTACCCCCTAGGAATGGTCACAACGAGGAAGTGCAAAGTCAGTATAAGAAATGGGAGAGGAGCGATTTCTTCCCTTATCAACAGGAGAGAAGAAAACACCACTGGGAGCAACGTTTCAAAAATATCCAGCAAGAGCTCAGCTAGATGAAGGAGGAAGTGAAGAGCAAGGCCCCAGTCACTATGGATGCTTTGGTGTAGCAAACCGAATCCCCATTCATTGTTGGGGTGCTACATTTCCCTCTCCGAAAGCGTTCCCCGAAAGAGAAGGAAAAATGTCAGGGATCGCCTTGGCCCTCCACAACTGGAGTTACAACCAAGGTATGCACCCCGACAGCTCACCCACTGGCTGCTACAGTGTCTCAGATACTGTATGAGGTGCAAAATGAGAAGTTCTTAAGGTGGCCACCGGCCACCCTGGATGAAAGTAAACCTGGCGAAAAGGGATCCTACGAAGTATTGTGACTTCCATAGAGACCATGGTCATCACACTGACGACTGTATCCAATTGAAGAGGGAAATAGAATTTCTAATCCAGCGAGAGCACCTACGACGCTATACGACCAATGATAATCAAAATCGAGCTATCCCACCCCCACCCCCTCAACGTCAAGCACCAGAGCCACACCAACAACCTATAGGAGAGATCAGGATGATATCTGGAGGATTTGTCGGAGGAGGAGGGTCCAACTCTGCCAGAAAGGCCCATTTGCGAAAAATCAGAGCCACAGAAGCTCTCGAAGTATATACTGTGACTAAGTCTCCACGCTTAGACATGACTATCACTTTCTCAGATTCAGATCTGGAGGGCTGCCAACATCCCCATGATGACCCTTTGGTGGTAAGAGTTGTGGTGGCCAACAGGACTATCCACCGTGTTTTGATTGACAATGGCAGCTCGACAGACATCATTTTTGTTTCTACTTTCAAAAAAATGGATATAGGAAGGGAAAAGCTTGAACCAGTAATTGCCCACTTATTAGGATTCTCAGGAGAAAGGGTGCTGCCCTAGGGGTCAATCCAACTCATCTTGACCTTAGGTGACCCACCCTGTCAGACTACAACAACTGTGAAATTCCTAGTGGTTGATACACCTTCCGCATACAACATGCTCCTTGGAAAACCCTCGCTCAATTCTATAAGGGCTATTCCCTCTGCCTATCACCTTGTAGTGAAGTTTTCAACAGAAAATGGAGTTGGGGTGGTCCGAGGAGACTAGCGCGTAGCACGGGAATGCTACATGGCATCCATGAGAAATAAGGAGGTTGAGAGCATCCAATTGGATGAGCTTGACATGAGGGATGAACTTGAGACCAGGCCAACACCTTCAGAAGAGTTGGAACCTGTTCAAATCGATGAGGAGCCAGAGCATCTTGTTTACGTTGGATACAAGTTGAGTAAGGAGATCAAGGATCTCTTCATCCAATTCCTGAAAAGAAACAAGGAAGTTTTCGCATGGAAGCAAGAGGACATGAAAGAGATTGATCCCTCTGTCATCACTCACAAGCTCAGCGTGAATCCAGCCTGTAAGCCCGTTAAGGAGAAGAGGAGGAGCTTTGCCCCGGAGCGTCAGAAAGCCATCAACGAAAAGGTCGGCAAGCTCCTTCACGCGAAAGCCATGCGAGAAGTGGATTACCCAGTCTGGCTAGCCAATGTAGTCCTAGTCAAGAAGACAAATGGCAAATGGCGTCTTTGCATCAACTTTACAGACCTCAACCACGCTTGCCCGAAAGATAGTTTTCTTTTACCCCGGATAGATTTGATTGTAGACGCCACTACGGGACATGAGCTTCTTAGCTTCATGGATGCCTTCTCTGGGTACAATCAGATCAGGATGGATCCTAATGACCAAGAGAAGACCTCATTCATAACCGAGCAAGGGACGTACTGCTATCAAGTGATGCCTTTCGGGTTAAAAAATACAGGAGCTACTTACCAGCGCCTGGTGAATAAGATGTTTCAAAAACAGATTGGGACCTCCATGGAGGTCTATATTGACGACATGCTGGTCAAGTCACTAAAGACAGAGCTCCACATTGGGCACCTAGCAGAGTCGTTTCAGGTCCTGAGAGAATACAAGATGAAGCTCAAACCTGCTAAGTGTGCCTTTGGGGTATCAGCAGAATTTTTTTGGGATTCATAGTTAATAGCAGAGGGATAGAGGCTAACCCAGAGAAGGTAAAAGCAGTGTTGGATATGCAGCCTCCCTCCAATGCGAGGGAAATACAACGTTTAACCGGGAGAATAGCTGCCCTAAGTCGCTTCATTTCCAGATCAAGCGATAAGTGTCAGCCCTTCTTTCGAGTCTTAAAGAAAGCTTTCCAATGGGATGCTCGGTGTGAAGAAACCTTCAAAGCATTGAAAGATTACTTGAGCTCCCCACCTGTCTTGGTAAGTCCGTTAGAAGGAGAAGTACTTACCCTTTACTTGGCTGTCTCAAAGTTCTCAACCAGCGCAGCGCTAGTGAGGGAGAAGGATAGAGCTCAGCAACCAGTTTACTACTACAACCGAGCTCTGAGGGGGGCAAAAGAAAGGTATCCTAAAATGAAAAAACTCTTTTTAGCCTTAGTGACAACTGTTAGGAGACTAAGACCCTACTTCCAGGCTCATACTATCGAAGTCCCAACAGATCAACCTATGAAGCAGGTGCTGCACAAGCCAGAATCTTTGGGGAGACTGGTTAAATGGGCCGTTGAACTTAGCGAGTTTGACATCAGATAAAAGCCATGAACAACTATTAAGGGGTAAATATTGACAGATTTCATCGCAGAATTCACAACTGGGATACCTGCAGAGACAGCGCAGTTTGTACCTGACCTCCCCACATGGAAACTTTCAGTAGATGGAGCTACCAATGCTCAGGGCAATGGAGCTGGTTTGATTTTGACCTCCCTCGATGAGATAGATGTTGCATACGCGTTGAGATTTGGATTCAAAGCTTCAAACAATGAAGCCGAGTATGAGGCAGTCATAACATGGCCCAACTTAGCTTATTCAATGGAAGCTGAGCAACTGGAGATCTGTAGCGACTCACAACTCGTGGTAAAACAGATAGAGGGAGCTTACAAGGCTAAGGGTGAGAAGATGATCCTTCATCTTAGGAAGGTGCAAGAATTGATCAAGAAATTTGTGCAAGTAAAGATCAGACATGTCCCTAGAACTGAAAATTCGAGGGCAGACGTTTTGGCAAAGTTGGCAACAGTTTCTCAAGAAAATATGGATAGGTTGATCCTCGTAGAGCATCTGGCAGAACCATCTGTGTGTATTGAGAATGAAGAAGTTTTTCTTGTGCAGAGTCCATCAAGCTAGATGGACCCCATCGTGGAGTATCTCTAGAACGGGACGTTACCGGAAGACAGGAAGGAAGCAACAAAGCTGAGAACCAGGTCAGCTAAATTTTTCATTTTGCAGGGAAACTTGTACAGACAAGATTTTTCAGCACCACTCCTCAAATGCGTGGGGAACGAGGACGCTGATTCTATACTCAGGAAAATTCACGAAAGAGTCTGTGGCAATCACATCGGAGCTCGAGCTTTGGCAGGAAAGACATCAAGGCAGGGGTATTACTAGCCCACTTTGCTCAAGGACTCAACAGACCTGGTTAGAAAATGCAAAGCTTGCCAGATACATGCCAACATCTCTCACTGCCCACCGGAGTTCCTGACCTCAGTGATAAGCCTTTGGCCATTCCAACAATGGGGTCTAGATATACTAGGGCCTCTTCCCACTGGTGTAGGAAAATATAAGTTCGCCATTGTAGGGGTGGATTACTTTACCAAGTAGGCAGAGGTAGAGCCCTTAGTAGCCATTACAGAACAGAAGGTTCAGAATTTTACTTGAAAATTCATAATCTGCCGATTTGGGATCCCTAGAGCAATTGTGTCGAATAATGGGAAGCAGTTCGACAACCCGAAGTTCAAAAACTTCTGTGCCGAGCTCGAAATAAAGAATTACTTTTTTACCCCAGCTCATCCTTAGTCTAATGGACAAGCAGAAGTCACGATTAGAACTATAAAGTCCGCCCTGAAGACCAAGCTAGAAAATCTGAAGGGTAAATGGGTGGAACACCTCCCAGAAGTACTATGGGCTTATAGGACAACCACTAGGTCGGCAACACAGGAGACTCCATTTGCTTTGGCTTTCGATTCTGAGGGAGTGGCACCTGTGGAAGTTGGGCTCCCTTCACTTAGAACAAAATTAGCAAACGAGGAAAACAATGATAATTCCCTTCTGCTAAGTTTGGATCTGTTGGAAGAAAAGAGGGAGGCAGCACTGAACAACATAAAAAGCTACCAAAGGAAGGCAGCTAGGTACTACGACAAGAAGGTCAAGCATAAGAGTTTCAAGGTTGGAGATCTGGTGCTGAGGAAGCTTCTGCTGGGAAGAAAGGATCCCACTCATGGGAAACTGGGGCCTAACTGGGAAGGTCCATACATAATCTCTCGAGTGATTAGATCGGGAAATTATGTGTTACAAACAGAAGAAGGGAAAGTCTTGCCCCATTCATGGAATGCAGAACATCTTAGGAAATTTTTTAAGTAAGTTTGTCTTGTATTATGAACCATTGTAAAAACAAAAAGGAATAACAAGTTCGTGATTCATCTATCCTTATGAGCACACAAAAAAAAAGAGTCCTGGAGCTCAGTATGAACTCACTAGTTCATAAAAAGAGCCTTGGAGTTCAGTATGAACTCATTAGTTCTTAAAAAGAGCCCTGAAGCTCAGTATGAACTCACTAGTTCATAAAAAGAGCCCTGAAGCTCAGTATGAACTCATTAGTTTATAAAAAGAGCCCTGGAGCTCAGTATGAACTCATCAGTTCATAAAAAGAGCCCTAGAGCTCACGATGAACTCACTAGTTCATAAAAAGAGCCCTGGAGCTTAATATGGACTTAGTAGTTCATAAAAAGAGTCCTGGAGCTCAGTATGAACTCATTAGTTCATAAAAAGAGCTTTAGAGCTCACGATGAACTCATCGGTTCATGGTAAGAACCTTAGGGTTCGCGATGAATTCATCAAAAGCGTAATGGAGCTTAGAAACATCAGAGATTACAAAACAAAAGACTTCTTCAAATCACAAATCATTCACGATGTGCAGCAAATATGGGAAAGTTGAGGTTTTCAGAACATTAGCAGTTACAAAGAATCAATCAGAGCAAAATTCCTAGTCGTCTCTCCAACTCAGTTATCCTCTCCTTCAGACGAAGGTTCTCCTCTTTCAGCTCATCCCTTTCCTTCTTAGTTGATGACAGAAGATCCATCAGTTTTTACCCAGCAGCAGAGAACATAACTTCCCCTAGGCCATTGTCTGAGGTAGGGGAGGAAGAACCATCCCTCTTGCGTCTCTTCAAAGGAGCTCTAGTGTCTTCGCTCTTATTAGATTTTGAAGAAAAAGAGTCGGGTTTTGGAAAAAAAGGAAAGTCTCGCTCAGCCGCAGTAGCACTAAACAAGTATAAATTGTCTGATGTCATGAGCTCAGAAAAGGACATGGGCTCAGCTTGGGTCATTAGTTCTGTCCTCATCAATTCAAGCAAGTTCAGGTTAGGAACACCTATACACAAAAAAAAAAAAACAAAACAAGATAAGCGATAGCATCATAAAAATTTGATCCCAAGAGAGGGACCCTCGTCACTCTCACCTGGGTAAGAATAGCTCTTCCAAGACCAAGGGACTCTACACTTCCTAGTGCCCACCTCGGAAGACCTCCACGAGTTACTTGAAGCAAAGAAGAAGCGTTGGGCCCATCCCGAAGGAGGAGAGGGGAGATCAAACACTAAGCGACGTAGCCTGAAGTCTCTCCATCGAAAGCGGACGAAGCATGGAACTTCATCCTCCTCAATGTCAAAAAAGTAAAGAAATTCTGCAACTGTAGGAAACTCGCCATTACCTCGCACAGGCCAAAAGAGGAAGAAACTGATTATGACAGCTCATCCCTTGGGTGAAAGACGAGAGGGACACAAGCCGATATAGACCAGAATAAATCCGATAGAAGGATCAATGGGAAGGCGCAGACCTAACTCCAAAGCTGCTTCAAAGAAGCACGTCTCCCTAGGAAGAAGGTAATTACAAGGTTCATCGGAGCTTGGAGCATGTAGGGGTAACTCCAAATCAAGAAAGAATTTCTTCTTTATCCTCTCTAAATCAGAGGACATCACCATTGAGGGAACGAGGTAGCGAGTATGCCACATCCACTCAACCCCAAAGGAGGTTCGCTCTCGAAACAGAGCAGGAAAAGGGGTAGACATAATGGATTCAAGCGCAAAAAAGAAGAGAAGGAAATAAAAGGCGTTAAGCCCTCAAGAATAACGAAGGGATACCCGGAGGGAAGTGATAGCCAGTACTTACAGAAATCCTTTGAGGACCCCAGATTTTTGGGAAGTTGTTAATTACACGAAAGGATATGCATTGAAAGCAGACATCAACAACACCCCGGGATAAAATAAGCAGACCTCCAAAGAAGGGTCCAAAACATTAAAAGAAAGGTCAAAACAGACCCTTGCAATTCAGAAGTTCAGTGAGTCTGAGGTGAGGAATCCAATGCACACAAGCAGCTGCATCTAGGCATGCTCTTCTAGGTTGTCACCTTGCCAATGCTATGCAACACTGGTCATGCAAATCTCCTATCCATTTGTTGAGAGAGGGAAAGGGTTGAGAAGATTGCACCACGCAGTAGAAGTTACAAAGTTGCATTCTGGTTTAAAATTGTCACAACCATGAGTTGATAAGATTAAAAAATTGGCTTTGTATCCTAAGTCTTTAAGGATGAAGTAAGGCGAGAGCTCTGGTGGTCAGTTGCTGGAGTTCGGAGAGAAGCAGGGTGAGGAGCTGGAAGTTCAGCTAGGCACATCAGAAATTATTCCTAACCTTTTTACTTCAAGGAGATCTAAATGACCCCCTAAAGCAAAGGGGGAAGAGTTGAGAAATATCATATTTGATAAATGATAAAATAAAACAACAAGTTGGAAAGCAAAGGGAAAGAAGAGCTATAAGTTGTAAATTAAAGATACAAAATGCTATAATTTTTTGTTTCAAAATGTTACAATTTTGAGATAATTAGCCCAAAGCTACAAATCCTAAGTTTATGAAGGGAGAGTAGATGAAAGGCCTTGTAGTGCATTAGCTGATGTCTCAGCACGAGGAATGGAAAAAGGGCTTTCTAGCTCAGCAGGCGACCTCTCTAGCACAGCAGTAGTTGAAATTTCATGAGGGCCAAGAGCAGGCAAAAAGGTAGGGACCTCAGATTTAACCAAGGCTCTTGTGGCCAGCTCAGCAGGGAGGGAAGAAGTAGGCTTAGTAGCCAGGGGAGTAGAGATGCCTGAGGTGGCAGAAGCATCTTGAGCTGAAGTCCCAACTAGAGGAATGAGCCCTCCAGAGTCTATGGGCACATCTTTAGAAACAGGAGGAGCAGGAGCATCATCATCTTCTTCATCAGACCCCTCGGCCTCTTCCTCAGGGGGAATTGAAAAGTCAAAGTTCAGTTCAAGGTAAGTCTTTTCAGCTATACCCTAGAAAGCAATCCACCCTTTTGCCCAACTGGTGAGGACGTCATCCTCTAGCTGGGCAATCAGCTCATCCTTTTTTTGGATGGTAATGTCTCGCACCTCCAATGCCTCCTTGGAAGCCCCTAACTCCTCCCTGACCGCATCATTGGCCTCTGCTAGCACCTCGTACTCCCTCTTCATGTTCCTGAAGGAAGCTAGAGCATCAAGGGACTTCCGGCTCTCCTCTATCCAGTCATCGATTTTTGACCGGAGGTCTTCCTTAGTCTTGCTGAGCTCCTCTTGTCTGGACTTGGCAAAGGAAGACTGCTACTCCACTTGCTCTTGCAACTCCTTCACTTGGACCTTAAGGTCATCATTCTCAAAGGCCAGATCGACACACTTCATCTCAAAAGCTTTGGAAGCATTGGCTGACCCTTCCAGGGCTTGGATTCGCTTTAACAAGCTGCTTATTTGAATGGCGGTCTGAAGACAAGCGTAAAAAATTAGTATAAAAGGAAGAGTGTAGGATAACCAAAGGAAAAAGAAAGAATTTGATAAATTAGGATCTCACCGAGGTACAACCATACAACGCAGTGGAAACACAGGTTCCCAGGGGTACAGAAGTGGTCGCATTAATGTCAGACTCCGGGATAATGGAGGCAATGACCTCTATAGCACGCTTCACGTTAGTAATGAGGGAATTCTCAGACTTCGGGAGGACCCCTTTGCCTACCACGAATTCTGTGGGAAGAGATTGGGAGGCCTCTTTGGTTGATGCAGAAATAGCATAACCAGGGAAAGTGCGAATAGTCTCCAAGGCCCTCTTAACTTCAGATGCAGAAGGGGAGGACTAGTCTCGCCCAGGAGCATCTTCAGTGACAGGTTGGGTCCCTTGGGGGAAAGGAGGTCCTGAGGCTGGTGAAGCATGTAGGGGGGATGGTGGAGCCTTCTGGACAACGGCAGAGGAAGTACCCATTTTTTGAACCTTAGCTCGAGCAACTGGGCTCCTACCAGAACTGCCCTCAGCCTTGCGCTTGGTACCAGCCTTGCTTTTCTTTGTCAATAGCTCTACCTTAGCTTGGAGCATCTCAGGAGTAGGCTTCATCGTAGAAGACCCTGAGAGATTTGACTTAAGCTGGTTAGTCAAAAGGAAAAAGAAAGGGAGGAAAACAATGAAACCAAATAAGTGAAAGAACATTACCTTCTACGTCCTCAGGTCGGATAAAGGAAAGTGGGATTGGAGGAGGGCCGAATCCCTGCCGTTCTAATTCCCAGGGCTTAAGGAGCTCAGAGTACTTCTCTGGATTACACTTAGCCAACTTCAGCTTCACCCGTTAGTCCTCGGCGCTGAGTTCAGGTCGAATGCCTAAGAAAGGAGGAACACCAAAAATGCAGAGGTCAGGAAAACAACTTATAAATCTTCAAACCACAGTTCAGTCAGGCAAGAACTCACCTAAGTTATCTAGGGCTGACCAGGCTCTGGGAATCCCAAGAGTGTCTATTTTATCAACAAGGTTGTATTCCCAGTTGACACCCCCAACGAAAAAAAAATTCTTTTTCCAGCCTTTATGAGAGCTCGGGAGGTGTGTGATGATCTGCCTAGATGAGGTCTGCCTAGAAACATATAGAAAGCCCTTAGTCGAGGTAAGCTTGACATTGAAAAGGTCCATAAGCAGAGAAATGGTAGGAGTCCTAAGCCCATGCTTCTTAAAGAAAACTAAAAGACCCACTAAAACACCCTAGAAGTTAGGAGAAAGCTGAGCAGGGCAGACATTGAGGTGTTGTAGAACATTTTTGATGAAGGGGTGCATAGGGAAACGAAGGCCATTCTTGAAAGCGGCCACAAAGAAACAAACTCTTTTGTGCACTTGGGCAACGTATGAGGTGAATTTATCTGGACACCAAGGCTGAACACCAGGGGGAAAACCAAAACGAGCTCTAAGAGCTTCCATGAGAATAGGATCCACCCCACTAGGACCCACGAGCTCAGCATGCCTGAAGGCAGCCCCCATACCTGCTGTACTATCAGGAATCCCAACCTCACTCACCTTGCCCTTACCCTTGTCAGCACTAGGAGGTACATGAGAGGAAGATGAGGGGAGTTCCCTGGAGTCCACCTCGGTATCGACAGCCTCAACACTGGGAAAATTGTCAATCTCATCACCTACATCCCCTAAATCAGAATCTCTTTCGGTAGACCTGTCGCCTAGGAGGGAAATAGAGGAGGGAAATAGAGGAGGGAGTTGCTCCAGAGGAGGCAGACATGGTTGGCAAAGAGAAAGGCAAATCGAAAGAATTATAAAAAGGAGGAATACTAACTAAACACCCCCTGATAATCCTAGGGTCAGCACTGTACCTCCTGATAGTAAGAATTCGCACAGTGGAGTTCCAATCCACAAAGCGGGGAAGGGGAGATAGGCAACGATCGAGATTTTAAAAGAAAAAGAATCGAAAAACCCAGAAAAACAATGGTCACCTCGAAGTCGAGGGATCCAGAGTGAGGAAAGGCAACAGAAAGAGAAAGGGGCATAAGAAAACGTACCTAGATAGGTAAGAAGAGTAACAAACAGCAGCCAAAAAACAAAATTGGAGGAGAGGAACAAAGCAGGACTTCGAGTCGAACTCAGAAAGCACAGTCTAGAGTAGAGAATAAGGGAATCGCGTGGAGGAAAACCCAGAAATCACAGAGAGAAAGAGCCGGAGACGAAGGTGAACAACGTAGAAGATGAACGGTGGTTTTGTACGTTTTCTTTTAGCCATTTTGAGCATTTAAGGCTTGACAGACATGGGATGAGGCGTGCGCGGGAATCAAGGGAGCATGATTGTTGCTACCGTCAAAAAGCCCCTCCCACGTGCATCTCACATGCAGGCTAAGGTCAGCTAGGGGGGCAACTGATGATACCTCAAAATAAATCCCAAACGCCAGCTCATGAGGTCAACTCAGCCAAGGAGGTCAGCTCATCCTAGGAGGTCAGCTCAGCTTAGGAGGTCAGACTAGACGAACAAAACTCGAAAGAGTAGAGCTGGAGGTCCCTTCGAGATAAGCAAGGGCAATAACAACCAAGGCAACAATTGGAAGATCACGAGAGCTTCCTAAAGCGCTAGGAAGCTATAATCAAGGCACCGAATCTCAACCAACCAAGATCTTCTCCTATAATCAAGGAGAACCCCATGAAATAAGGGCAAGAATCTCGGCTAAGATCCCACTGAATAGGAACAGACCTATAAATACTATGTAACGCCCCCAAGGAACGAGAGAACCCTAGAGGCAAAAAACTAACCATTGTATTCTTGCAATCATCATTATTGAAGGACAAGGAGCAAGAGTCTCCATTAAAGAGTGGATTAGCCGAGCTCTCGAGCTGGTGAACCACTATATTTCTACTGTATTAATTCCCCAACTCCCCGCCAATCCTCAGTATCATTCACTCAAGTCTAGTAGCTTAGATCCCAACAATTCCAATATTGTTCCTTTCATTTACTCATCATCACAAATTTGCATCACGTTGAAATACACCATCAGAAACAAACATTAAAAAATAGTAGGTAAAAATGGTTTTTCAATGCTTCCAACTCGAGCATCCTACCTTCATCCAACCATTGTCATAATTGGGGAAAAAAAAAATAGAACCGAACTCAGAGCAACTAATCGTAAATTTACAAACAGAAATTTCCACAATTATTTATGAGATCTCCAAGTGAGATACATTGTCTGTTTGCTTGAGATGGAACAAGCGGAACCCTAGGTACAAGGGCACCATCATCATGAACAGTGCCAAGGTGGTGCTCCTCAAAATTTTGCTTCTCACCACCTTACCATCCATGTAATTGTAGAGGCAGAAATCTAGATTTGCACTATTGATGATAACTTTTAGGCACTCATCTTGGATTTGTTGTAACGCTTTGCAAAAAATCATCGATCCAAACTATGCCCTTATTCAGAACAAATCATATGTTCAAGTTCGACTTAGAATGAAGAAGTATTAATAATTAATACCTTTGTACCTTTTATCCTTTGTACCTTTTAGCCTAAGGTATGGATTTGTGATTGTTTTTGTTGGATAGTTATTGTAATCCCGAAGCTAAAGGGTCATTCTTCCAATAGTTGTTTCCTTCCAATTTAGTTAATTCATGTGTTTCGACCTTAGACTTTACTAAGGATTACTACAACCTAATCACTTGCACTTGAGTGCATCCTTTGGATATCAAGCACATTTTTGGGGCCGTTTCTAAGAGACAAAAGGATCAATTTTTAGAAGAAGAAGAAGGAAGAATTCGCCTTCACCAACAAAGTACTTGGAGACAATTTTTTTTTGGGTAACTTCATTCCATCTTCTAATTATTTTTAGATTTGTTACACGCCACCTTATTTTTGTTTTAGTGGTCATTCATTTGATTCAAACCAAGCCCAATCTCCATTCAAAGAATCAATAGGTATCGTAGGTTCACCAAGTCCTTTGAGCCCTTCACGTAACTAGTCAGTTACCTTCCCTAGCATTTATCATAGCAAAAATAGTAGTATATTGGGTGATTGAGAAGTAAAGGTCAATCATGAGGGATTATTTACATCCCGTTCGCATTGGTATCCCATCCTGTTTATTCTTCCTGTGACTGCACAAATTTTTTTAATATCAAACTAGGACCTATACAATAGTTGCCCCAGTTTGATAGATTGGAATCTGGGAATCCTTATTTGCACATCAAAGAGTTCGAGGAGGTGTGCGGTACATTCCAAGATAACTCTAAAATAGCCCGTTTGAAACTTTTCCCCTTTTCACTGAAGGATAAAGCCAAGATGTGGGTACATTCCCTGAAACCACAGTCCATAGCAAACCGAAAAGGACAACAAAAAGCATTTTCCAAAAAGTTCTTCCCCCTTTCCTAGAACCAATGCTTTAAAAGCCAAATAATAAACTTCACTGCTAAGGAGAGTGAGATTTTTTGTGAATTTTGGCAGAGATTCAAGGATTTGCTCCAATTGTGCCTTCACCATGCCTTATAAAATTGGCGTTTAGTAGGATTCTTTTATGATTCACTTCCCACCCCTTGGGAAACTTTGTAGAGATGACGGCATAGGGGGAATTTTTGAATAAGAGTCCATATGAGTGACTTCTTTGATAGGCTTGCAGAGAGTGCCTAGATGTGGGACTCTACAACAACCTCATTCTGAGTCTAGATCCACTATTTCTCATGGAGGAAGATTTGTGTTAAAAGAGTATGAGGCCTTAGAGATGAGAAAGGTGAACGTCTTGTGTTCCTCCCATATAATAGGTGTGCGGGATTTGTGTATTGTTTGGGCAACCTACTGGGATTCCCCCTACCATTGTAACATTCCAAGAGGTATTGTTGGATAAGTCCAATGCAATCTTATTTTTCCAAAAGCCTTATTCCAATTCCTATTTTTTGAGACTTATAATCAGGGGTGGCTTAACCACCCAAATTAGAGACGTAACAATCAACAGGCAGCAATCAATCCTCCACCACCACAAGGACCACCATACCAGCTATGACACCCCTAAATCTAGGGGTTCTTTATTAACCCGTCAATCATCCACAACCCGTGTAAGTAACCAACAACAAGGTTCACACCCACCACCTCAAGGACCTCCCACATACCCACCATACCAACCACCACAAAAGAGAAACTTAGAGGACACACTGAACCAGTTCATGCAAAGCCAAATGAACTACAACCATAGTTCCACTCAGGCTTTCACTAATTGCAAAACACAGACCACTCAATCTTTCGAGGATCTTAAAAGCCACATTCAAAAGCTCACCTAGTCCATGACCACATATGAGAAGGGCAAGTTCCTGCCTAACCAAAACCACCACAAGGCCAATTTTAGGCGGGAAATCCTTCAACCATAGAAAACCCAAAAGGTCAAGCCCAATTTGTCACTACACTAAGAAGTGGCAAGGTGACTGACAAGACCATCAAAGACATGCTAATTCCAAAGCCAAAATCCATCCTAGTCAACTCACCAATCAAGTCTGAACCAACTGAGCTTGAACTTGAGAGAGAAGGGGAGCCCGAGCCCATGATTGAACAAGAACCAGAGCCAACAAGGGAAGAAGAACCCTCGTGTTCTATTCCTGCTCCTTTTCCTCATAGGCTCAAAACTACACAGAAGTTGAATAATAAACTAGAAATTTATGAGCTCTTCAAGCAAGTAAAAATCAACATCCTACTTTTGGATGCAATCAAACAGGTTCCATCTTATGCCAAGTTTCTGAAAGACTTGTGCACAGTCAAGAGAAGCCAGAATGTTCAAAAAAGAGCCTTCATGACAGAACATGCCAGTGCCTTGCTTCAACACAAAACCCCTCCAAAATACAAAGATCCAGGGTGTCCGACTGTGTCGTGTGTCATTGAAAATTTCAGAATTGAACAAGCACTGCTAGACCTTGGAGCAAGTGTCAATTTTCTCCTATTCTCTGTTTACCAACAATTGGGTCTGGGAGAACTCAAACCCACAAGTGTCACACTGTAGTTGGCAGACAGATCTGTCAAAATTCCTAGGGGTATTGTTGAAGATGTACTTATCCAAGTGGACAATTTTGTATTCCCTGTTGACTTCATCGTCTTAGATATTCAGCCAGCAAAACATTCAGAGAATCTAATTCATGTTATTCTTGGTTGACCCTTCCTAGCAACTTCAAATGCACTAATCAATGGCAGGAATGAGATCATGAAATTAACCTTTGGGAATATGACACTTGAGATGAATATTTTCAATGTTGCCAAACACCTAGGAGAGGACAGAGAAGAAGGAGAAATAAACTCCATTGAGTCTTTGGTCCAGGATCATCTGAATAAAACATTCTGTGAAAATTCCACTAAACTTTCTTTGTCAGAGTCCATCACATCTAAAACAATAGACGATGATCCAAAGAATTGCCCAACTCATGCTGTTAATACATGGGCCCCCAAATTCGAGGAATTTTCACCAAGGGGCATAAAGCCACTCTCTTCAAGTAACAAGCCACCAAAGCTTGAATTGAAACCTTTCCCATTTGACCTCAAATATGCATTCCTAGGAAAGGATGAGTCATTCCCAGTAGTAATTTCGTCTAAGCTCACAGACTTGCAAGAGTCTAAACTGATTGAAGTTCTTCAAAACCACAAAAGCACCATTAGGTGGACCATCGCTGACTTGAAAGGTATAAGCCCGTTAATCTGCAATCATACCTTGAAGAAGACTCAAAATTCTCTCATCAAATACAGCGACGACTGAACCCTCACATGAAGGAAGTCGTAAAGGCAGAGGTGTTAAAGCTCTTAGATGTCAGGATAATCTTCCCCGTCTCCGACAACAAATGGGTTAGTCCAACCCAAGTTGTGCCTAAAAAGTCTGGAGTCATAGTGGTCAAAAATGATGCAATGAACTGGTACCAACTAGAGTCGTCACAGGATGATGGATGTGTATTAACTACCAAAAACTCAATTTGGTGACTAGAAAAGACCACTTTCCTCTTCCTTTTCTTGATCAGGTTCTAGAGAGAATTGCAGGCCATGAATTTTACAGTTTCTTGAATGGGTATTTCAGATACAATCAAATTGAGATAACACTCAATGATCAAGAGAAAACTACATTCACATGCCCCTTTGGCACCTTTGCATTCAAAAGGATGCCTTTTGGGCTTTGTAACGCTCTTGCAATATTTCAAAGATGCATGTTGAGTCTATTCAGTGACATGGTCGAGAAATTTTTGGATGTGTTCATGGATGACTTCTCTGTGTATGGTGACTCATTTGATTTGTGTCTGGCCAACCTAGAAAGAATGTTGATAAGATGTCAAGAAGCCAATTTGGTGCTTAATTGGGAAAAATGCCATTTTATGGTAACACAAGGCATTGTCTTAGGTCACATTGTGTCGTCTGAGGGCATGAAAGTTGACAAGGCCAAAATAGATCTGACTGAGAATTTGTCTGCTCCCAAGATTGTGAAAGATGTCCAATCCGATCATTTCTAGGACATGCAGGGTTTTACAGGAGATTCATAAAAGATTTCAGTACCATAGCTAAACCCATGTGTCATCTCCTAAGTCAGGACATAATCTTTGACTGGAATAAAACATGCCAAAAAACTTCTGGTCAGCTTAAAGGCATGTTAATTTTTGCCCCAATAATGCAACCCCCTGACTGGACTTTACCTTTTGAGCTAATGTGTGATGCAAGTGACTATGTTGTAGGTGTTGTGTTAGGTCAACGAAAAGATAAGAAACCACATGTGATTTACTATGCAAGTAAAACTTTGAATGATGCTCAAATGAACTATTCGACAACTGAAAAAGAATTACTTGCCGTAGTCTTTGCTTTGAAAAAATTTCGTTCTTATCTTGTTGGTTCTTCTGTTATTGTATTCACTGACCATGCAACACTAAAATTTTTACTCACAAAAAAAGATGCTAAACCAAGGCTCTTGCAATGGATACTCCTACTTCAAGAGTTTGACTTGGTCATTAAGGACAAAAAGGGTGTTGAGAATGTGGTGGCAGACCATTTGTCTAGGTTAACTTACGAATTTCATGAGGATGGAATGCCAATCAATGAAAAATTTCCTGATGAACAACTGTTCATAATTGATGAGACCCCATGGTACGCTGATATTGCTAATTTTCTTGCTACTGGAACACTTCATCCGTCCTTTTCACCCATGGACAAAAGATATTTTTGAGAGAGGTTCGTAATTTATTTTGGGAAGATCCGTACGTATTTAAGTACTATAAGGATCAAATCATAAGACGTTGCATCTCCGCTCAAGAAAGCAAACAGGTAATAGCATTTTGTCAATCCGAAGCATGTGGTGGCCATTTTTCATCCAGAAAAACGGCTGCAAAAATCCTGTAATGCGGATTTCACTGGCCCACACTTTTCAAAGATGTCCATACTTTTTGTTTAACTTGTGATAGATGTCAAAGGTTGGGAAATATTTCAAGAAGAAACATGATGCCTCTAAACCCCATTCTGATAATTGAAATTTTTGACTGTTGGGGCATCGATTTTATGGGACCATTTCCCCCTCCTTTGGCTATCTATACATTTTGGTAGTCGTAGACTATGTATCCAAATAGGTTGAGACAATTCCATATAAGAATAATGATCATCAAATGATGATCAAGTTTTTAAAAGAAAATATTTTATCCCGATTTGGAATCCCAAAATCCATGGAGGTGCTCATTTTTGTAATCGACCTTTTTGGAGTCTGATGAAAAAATACTTGATTTTTCACAAAATTGTAACTCCATACCATCCACAAACTAGTGGACAGGCTGAATTGGCCAATCGGGAGATCAAATTAATTTTTTAAAAAATAGTAAATCCAGACCACAAAGATTGGTCTTCAAGACTAACTGATGCACTTTGGGCGTATCGTACTGCTTTTAAAATAATTTTGGGCATGTCTCTTTACCGATTAGTCTATGGAAAGCTGTGTCACCTACCTACGGAATTGGAACATAGGGTATACTGGGCTATTAAGACAATGAACTTTGACATGGACAAAGCCAGACTAGCAAAAAAATTTCAGATTAATGAATTGGTCGAACTAAGAAATGAAGCATATGAAAATGCTAAGATTGCAAAATCTAGGATGAAAATTTTTCATGACAAGAACATAGTGCGAAAGTCTTTTAAAACTGATCAAAAAGTTCTGCTGTTCAATTCAAGACTCCGCCTTTTTCCTGGTAAGTTGAAATCAAGATGGACTAGACCATACATTGTCAGACAAGTGTTTGAACATGGGGTAGTGAAAGTGGAGAACCCATTGAACAGTAATATCTTTACTGTCAATGGTCAGCGATTAAAACCCTTTGTGGAGGACTTTGTCAAAAATGTGAAGACCATTCTTTTAATGGATCCAGAACAGTGCTTCGAGTAAAGCGCCTGCCACACAAAAAGGGGCTAGGTCAGGGAGAACCCGGTCCAACCCGAACCACACCGCCACCTTTATAAGGCCCCACCCCCTTTTTCTCTCTTTCCACGCACTTCTGCCCCTTTCCCCGTTCTTTTCTTTCTTTTTCTACTTTTTCTACTTCTTCTCCGCTGTTACGATACTCTGGAATCATGACCCATCTCCCAACAACACCATGACCATACTACCTGAAGACCCCATCCTTTGTCTCACAATTTGTGTGTGTTTACTCTATTTGTACATGACTATGCTTCTTCTGTCTGCACTCAGAATCAAGGATTATCATCCTAACCCAGATTTGCAATGAGATGTTTGATTTGTGTATTTATTAGTTTCGGCGAATGAACAAGATCTCCACTCTTCAACCTCATCCCCAAAGCTCACCAGATCGGTAAATTCGAAACATTGGGGACAATGTTCAGTTTAGGTTGGGGGGAGAGAACTACAGTTCATGTGTGCCTGTAGAAAATTTTTAAATTTGTGTTGTTATTGTTACTAATCTTGATTAGATTGTGTACCGTATTTTGATTACCATGTTTTGCATTTTGATGGTTATGTTTGTGGGTGATCTCTAATCTTTTTTCTGACTGGCGGACGTTAAAAAATCAGATAGTGAGTCTTAATAGCATAAAAAGCATAGATGTTAAAGTTTTTTGGTTTATTTTAGGAGTGCTATGCACATTTCCCTCTGATGTGCACACTATGATCATGAGAAAAATAAGATTGGTAAGAAAGAATGAGATCCAAGAACAACAAGCGAAACCCCTATGCGGCCGAAGCACCTATGCTAAACGCCGTTGTGCCAAAAGACTTGGTGCCTGGAAACAGTGTGGTAGATACTTCCACGAGAAGAGATATAATCAGTGTTCTGAACCAATTTTTGGTCGCGCACTTGATCGACTAGACTGGATAGTGAATGGGCAGAGTAAGGATTATCCTAACACGTCATCCCATTTCGGTACATTGCTTAACCGATTTGTGAGACATGAAATTGGGAGAGTTACTGGTTGTTTAGATGGCACGGAGACAGATGAAGACTTGGATTAGAAGGTTGGGATGAAAGCCAAGGGTCTGAATTTCTGTAAATGTAAAAAATTTTCTTTTGTTTTGTACAAACTCTTTTGACTGAAATGAAAACATGAGCCGAGTAAGGAATGTCCCAAAATACCAACCTTGAGTGTGGGTAGGGATTTGTCCTAAGACACCTTGAATTTTTGGTTCAAACTTGAATATTTTGCCCTCTTTTATTTTGTATAATGTAGTGCAGAAAAATTTTGAAATTTTTTTGAGTTTTGATTCAACGTTCGAACGCCAAGTGACGTTCGAACGTCGCTTGCTTACAGTACTTAGCCTCTGATGAAGTTTTTGATGGAAACTCAAAGTACTAGGAGTTTAGTCCATTCGAACGCCAATAAAACATTCGAACGACAGAAGCTTACAGTACTTTGGTCTCTAACAGAACTCAAAAGTACTAGGAGCTCACAACGTTCGAACGTTATTTTAAAATCCTTCATACTACGTTCGAATGTCAACCACGTTTGAACGTTTCTCCTCAGACTATAAATACCTGGATCATCTTCCTCAGTTCAAAAATCCCAAAAAACTCCAAAACCCTCTAAACCCTAGGACCTCTTTTCACTCCCTAGCTCTCAATACTCCACTCATTCCTCATTTCCACCAC
Organism: Ilex paraguariensis; assembly: GCA_963454935.2. Lineage (NCBI taxonomy): Eukaryota > Viridiplantae > Streptophyta > Magnoliopsida > Aquifoliales > Aquifoliaceae > Ilex > Ilex paraguariensis. The sequence goes on along the minus strand of CAUOFW020000137.1, from coordinate 57,478 downwards.
AAATCAACCACCCAAAAGCTTTTCGACATCAAAAATCCCCAAATTTCACCAAATAACCAAGACTTTTCACAAACTCTCAAGCTCAAAATCGAGAACAACACAATGCCTAGGGTTAAGCTCCCTGCCAAGTGCACTCCACCAATAAACCAAGAGCCCAACTTCGTAGAAGAGGTCATTCAAGAAGGAGAAGGGAAACAAAGAAAGAAGAGGTACGATCACACTAGATTTCCCAGTGCTCTTAAAGCTGAGAGGTATGAAAATTTCTTTCAAAATAACGCTGTGGTTTGTGAACGAGATGTTGTAATCACTGATTTTGTTGAGTTGGGTTTGTTGGAAGAAATGGAGAAAAGGGAATGGGTGTGGCACTTGAGAAATAGTGGAGACGCCATTGTTGACTTGGTGAGGGAGTTCTACTCAACCGCTGAGATCATCAACGGTGCAATCCGAACATATGTTCGAGGCAAAAACATCGATGTAGATGAGGCATGTCTTTTGGAGGTAAGGAGAGAGATGCCTCGGGTACAAAACCCAACGTACCTGCCAAAGAAAAATGTGGCGTTGAATGTGGTTGGAAGGGAGTTGACAGGGCTAATGGATTTTTCATGGGGAGGGAGGAAATTTTTAAAACAAGGAGAGCTCACCAACAAATACAAAATGCTTAATTTGATTGCGGTGGCGAACCTAGCCCCAATAGGAAGAAAAAAAAAATGAGATTTTGCCTGAGATGGCACGTTTGCTCTATGCATTAGGGCAAGGGCATAACATCGACCTCCCCTCGTTGATTTTGATTGAAATGAAGAAGGGGTGCGATGCAAAGAGGAGTGCACTTCCATTTGACACACTTGTGATTGAGATATGCACTGACAATAGGGTGAGGGTGAGGCCGAAAATGGACATCCAAAAGCCAATGGGGCCACTGAACAAAAGGTCATTCAAAAGAAGCCTAGGGCATAGTAGTGCCCCGGCGGCCAGGCAAAAGATGCACCCACCTCAAGGAATAAATGAGGTGCAGGAGGAGTTGGACGCCGAAGAAGAGAGAGAGATGGAGACAGAGAGAGAACAACTAGAACAAGCAGGCCCCAGCATGACCACCCGACGTTCTCTACGGGACATCATGCTTAGCATTGAAGCTAAGTAGGATGAGATCCTGAGGCTTTTGAGGAGTGGTGCTGGTGGTGCTAGTGGTGCTGGTGGTGCTGGTAGTGCTAGTGGTGCTGATGGAGGTGGATGAGAAGATTGATTATTTCTGTTCTTGAGGGGGAGTAGTTGATTTTTGTTCTTGATTGTTTGTTGTTTGTTGTTTCTTCTTTGAGTAGTTTGTGGGAAATTTCTGTACAGTTTTCTTCTTGATAATTCGTGTGGATATTGTGGATACTTGTACTTATGGGGGATGTATATGTCCTTTTAGAGTTGATTGTGGATAGTTGAAGTTATGTTTTGAATGGATGAATTGCATCATTGACATTATTATAGACACATTATCCTTTATGGAATGAATGATTTAGTTTATCATTTTTATTTGTTTCAAATGCATGTATAGAATTAGCACTCTAATTCTTGTTAATAACAAAATAGATGTGGATGTTAAGATTGCTCGTGAAAATGACTAAGCACATGATCAGTTTGACACCTCAATTTTTTTTTATGAACATCGATACTATCTCTATCCTTAAATTGTCAAATGTACATAAGTATTTGTTATTCTTGAAGTACAAGGTGATCAGACTCGAAAGTGGAATCGTTATATAACTAACATTCCTTGAAACACCCGACATAATCAGTGGAGATGACAAAGAAAATCATGGTAAGTCTTGAGCTTTACGGTGCTTTTTGAGAGGATATCAACAATTACTCAAAGTAAGCTCTTTCACTTCTGATCTCTTTCAGTAATCTCATTAAACTTGCTTTGATTGATGCAACTAAAGTGATCTATTTTCATAACCTACAGGGAACTCTTACACATGCACATACTTGAGAAAGGATCTTAGACCACCTTTGGATCAACTTTGAGCCTTAGCTAATTCTTTTACAAAAGTATATCCCTAGTCAGCCATGCTTGAGCCTTAAATGAATGAATTCTTTCTCACCTGTGTAATGACCAAAGCCACAAAAGCATACATTTACCATACCTTGCTATCTAATTTCTTGCACCCTCTTGCAAATCAATATGATAACAAAAAGGCAAGAAAAATAGTAAAGACAATAGTGGCTACTGTTCAATAAAAGGAAAATTAGTGGAAACAACCAAAAGAGAAAAGACACTGTGAGACAAAGAATTGCCAAGAAAGTGAAAATTGGGAAAAAATAAAAGAAAGAAATCCCATTCCCAGGCAAAATATTAAGAAAGCCGGAAAGAGGTGTGCAACACTGCATAAAAAGATAGCCTTTGATTACCATTGACGTTATTTCATTAGTCACTGACCTCTGGCCCCATTACAACCTACAAAAAGCCCTAGGTGATCTCAAGTGTGATGCATATGTGTATTATCTACTGCAAGTGGGGTATGTTAACTAGAATTTCTCTATTTGTATCAATATTCTTCCATGAGATTATGCCAATGTTAAGTCTGTTTTCCTTAAAACTTCACTCTTATACTGATAATGCATGAGATTTTTTGACTGCCCATCTTCTGATCACATGCCACTTTTGAGAGATATATCACTATAATTGGAGCGATTTGTTTTGTTGAGAGTATTCCTAGAAAGGCTTGTGTAATCAAAGCTATCCATCGAAGGTGGAAAAAGGGGAATGATCGTTATATACCAATTCGTGTTTCTAGAATGACCATCCCACTACTCCGAGAATCTCAAATGCTAATATGACAGGTGCTAATTTTTGCATAAAGTGAGTACCAATGGAAGAGAAATGTAGGTGATAAGTCACGATTGAGGGTTGAGTGTCCCAACGACCATGATGCTAATTCATTTTTAGTCAGCAATCTCACATACATACTTGTTAAACTGAAGTTTGTGGGTAGCTTCACTGAAAACCCTCACGAGACAACACACGTCCACTAGGGTAAACTTAGTGGTTTAACGGCTTGTTGCATAAGCTAAATGCGCGGTTGACCTACGAAAAAGGCATTAGGAATAGATTTACCTTTCATTGTCATTGTATTACTAGAGACTAGCAATATTTAGGTTAAGGGGTGTGATTCGTGCGTAAAGTTAACAATTTTTACTATACCTTTTTGAACTAATTGTACTTTGATGGAGTTTAACTAATGACATTTTAGGTCCTAAAGAGAACAAAGGCTCAAGAACAACAAAAATCACACTTGAATGTAACACCAACACACTAAGGAACAAAACTACAGAAGGTTGGAACAATGCAAGAACGTTCGAACGTTAACCCACGTTCGAACGTCCTCTGAAACCCTGCCCAGACCAGCTGCAGAGACATGGCATGTTGCAGTCAACAAAGGGCAAATGCAAAAGTACTTGAGTACCATGTTCGAATGCCAACTCACGTTCGAACGTCCTCTGGAATCCTGAGAAAACTACACCACTAGAACCTGGCATGTTGCAGTAAAGAAAAAAGAACTAGAAGTACTTGAGTACCACCACGTTCGAACGCCACTCCACGTTCGAACGATGTCTTGAGTGACTGAGGACCAAGTTGCTGTGTGTAAAGTCAAGGTTGTTCAAGACGTATGGAAGTGACCAAGTCAGTGACCACATGCCACTTGAGTGGAAGGAATCAGACCCCATTTGGCATTCGAACGTCCTCAAAACAAAGACACATACAATGTTCAAACGGCATCTCACGTTCGAACGTCCTTAAAAAAAGAAAGACTTAACATTTGAACGCTAGATCACGTTCGAACGCCCCCTGCAGACTGCCTGCAGAGTAGTTGATTCCCATGGGCGGCAAATACTATTCACTCATCCTCTCTTATCTCCTACCCCCTCCTCCCCTTCCTTGCCTATAAATACTCCCATGTTGGAAGCTTAAAGGGCATTCTTCCTCTTGTAGAGAAAAGGGGGAACAATCTTTGTTGTAAAGTAAAGAGTGTTTTAGTAATCTAGTTCATGAACATTTCATCTTTATGTTTTCATTTTGCATTTATATCAACCATGATGGAGGGTTAGACTCCCCTTGTAGTTTAAGTCTTTTATTTACTTATGCTAAGTCTTTACATTCATGTTGTGACAACCATGATGGAGGCTTAGACTCCCCTTGTAGTTGTACATGCTTATATTTACAAAGTATCAAAAGGGATGGTTCAACTTTTGATTGTGGTGGAAACCCTCCAAAAGTAACTACCTTTCTTTCACTTTTATTTTTCATGTATTTCACTTCCATTGCTTGAGCATCCTTCTCTCTTAGAAATGTGAAACTCTTCCACTTTTCTAGAGCTTTATCAAAGCCCTGAAGGGTGGAAAGCGATTCACTTATTCTTCATTGAAGATAAGCCCTTTCTTTAGTTTGTTTTACTTAGTAGCTCCTCTACTTAGAGGGATGAATAACACTCACTTTTCTAGCCTTGCCAAGGCCATGAAAAGTGAGTAGTTCCTCATTCACTCTTTAGTAAGAGGTGATAAATATGTAAAGATTATCCGAAAGTTGTGTTTGTGCAACTTCTTCATGCTTTAATGCTTTATTCTCCACCTTTTCATTGGATGATTGAATGTATCTAGCAAAGTTGAGGTACTTTGTATAACCAAGGGCTTCATCTATGATATGGATGACTCTTGCATAGAAAAACCTGTTGGTTCAAGGCAAGCACCCCGGCTAGCTCTTCATGACAACATTTCAATCTCCACCATTACTGCGCTTTATTCAAAGAATGAATCATTAATGCCATGGTTGGATGCCTTGTAGAAACACTTGCTTGTTTTGTAGACGGGTTAAGTCTCGGCACAGACAATTCTTGTAAACTTCTAGAAAGCCATCAAAATCATGTGCTTAATTCTCATAGTCCATCTTTATCTTTCGATTAAGTTGCTGTTGACACGGGAGTTAATTGAGTTATAAAGCACAAACATAATAAATCGCATAGTCTATTACATGTCCTGATCCACGAACTAAAGAGTGGCTGTTACATTTAGAGAATCTTACATTTTGTCTAGAAAACTCTTGAACAAGAATCTTCTATTCTATTCAAGAAACCCCACCACTTCAAAATTCTCGAAATTTCCAGTTACTTGGTCTCTATTATTGCTTACTTGAAAACACCAATCATAGTTCCCTATGGATTCGACTCCGGACTTAATCGGATTATTACTACAGCTTGACCGCCTGCACTTGGGTGTACTCATTTCGGATCAAGTAGGGCAAACAGCCCTAGGCACCATCAAAGTGAAGATTGAAATTGATGATTTTCACACGAAGGCCATTTTCCATGTCATAGATGCTAATATGACATACAATGTCTTGTTAGGACGTCCATGGCTGCATGTTAATGGTGTCATTCTCTCCACACTCCACCAAGTTTTCATGTTTTATAAAGACAGGGAGGAAAAGACAATGGTGGCAGACCCGAATCCATTTGGGAGTGACAAGGTGAACTATGCTGACGCCAAATTCTATAAAATGACAAATTCTCATTTTTTTGCTGATAATCGAAAGGATAAAGAAGCTATGACGAAGAATGAGGGTATATCCAAACCATCAACTTCTCAATCATCAAAAGCTTCAAAATTTATCCGAGTCAAGACAACTCCTAAAAGGGTCCAAAAAGGTCAAGTTTCAATTGCAGCAAAGGAAAGATTGGTTCGAAGTATGTACCAAAAGAGCAAGGAAAATTAAAAGAAGAAGTTTTGACTTCAGTTCGAGATACAATGTCATCACTTACTACAAGTTACACATGTCCTCTTCAAAGGATAATTCAATCAATCCCTGAAGACATTGTAATCTCAACCACATTTAGAGAGGATGAAAGTTAGACAAAGAGATTTGTTTTCTTTAAAGAGAGAACATCGAATTTTCCTTAATCATCATCTCCATACAATTTGGGACCCCAAAAGACTAAAGTTTTCTTCAAGAAGGGGAAAAAGAAAGTCATAATTCGCTAGAAAAATGACATTCCCAAGACTTCCTCTTCCGAGACAATAGTTTTCATTGATAAAGAACAAACTATGTTCACCGAAGAGGAGGGTGGTAAAAAGCTTCGAGTTTCAATTTTTCAACGGCTTGGATATTATTCAAAGCCTACATTCCAAAATTCCAATGTGAACAAGAAATGGAAGCTAAAGCAGAAAATTCAAAGGAGAATTGTCTTGAAAGATGTTAAGGAAGTTAAAGCAGAAGAAAATCTAGAAGGGATTGTACAAGTTAATTGTGCTTCCTTTGAAGAAAATCAAATAGAAGATTCTTTGGATACGAAAGAGGAAGACAATCCCATTCTAGAAGATGACCCAGAGTTCAAAAATAATGTTCAACCAACACCTCCTCAAATTGAAGACGGAGGACATGCCACTGTTGATGAGCTCAGAGAAATAAATCTTAGTACAACTGATGATCCTAAGCCTGTCTTTGTTAGTGCTTAATTGTCTCTACAAGAATTAATCGATTATGAACACCTTGTTCGGGAATATCGGGAGGTCTTTGCTTGGGGTTATCTAGACATGCCAGGATTAGATCCAAAAATTGCAGTACATCGACTGGCTGTATCGGACGATAAACACCCTATAAAGCAAGGTTGACGTTGTTTTTGGCCGGAACAAACTGTGCAAATTGAAGTCAAAGTGGATAAGCTGATACGTGTTGGTTTTATTCGGGAATTTTGATATCCCACTTAGCTCACAAATATTGTGCCTGCTAAGAAAAAGAATGGACAAGTGCGCATTTGCATAGATTTTAGGGATCTAACTGATGCATGTCTTGAACATGAGTTTCCATTCTCGAGTACTGAACTACTAGTGAATGCCACCACGGGGTTTGGTGCTTTATCTTTTATGGATGGCTTCTCAGGTTACAATCAAATAAAAATGGCACCTGAAGACGAGGAACTCACGGCATTCCGTACTCCAAAAGGAATTTATTGTTACGCAGTAATGTCATTTGGATTGAAAAATGCAGGTGCTACTTACCAATAGGCATGACAATCATTTTCAAAGATTTGCTCCACAACACAGTTGAATGTTATGTGGCCGATTTGGTTGTTTAAACTATAAAAAGGGAATACCATTTAAGTGACCTCAAAAGTGTCTTTGATAGATTTAGAAAGAATCAACTCAAAATGAACCCCTTAAAATGTGTGTTTGGAGTAACTTTTGGAAAGTTTCTTGATTTCTTCATTAGGCATCGAGGTATTGAAATTGATCCCACCTAAATAAAATCAATCATAGAAATGTCTGCTCCTCGTAAGTTACGTGAGCTACGCATTTTACAAGGGAAATTGGCCTACATAAGGAGGTTTATCTCAAATTTGTCAGGAAGATGTCAACCTTTTTCAAGGCTAATGAAAAAAGATGTGCCTTTTGTATGGGATCAAGTATGCTAGAATGCTTTTGAAAGCATTAAAACCTCCTGTGTTAATGGCTCCTATAAAAGGAAAGTCCCTAATTTTGTACATTGCAGCACTTGAACGCTCTCTAGGGGCAATGCTAGCTCAAAACAATGATTATGGAAAAGAAAATGCCTTGTACTACCTCTGCAAGACGCTTGTGGGAGCAGAACACAACTACTCCCCTATTGAGAAAATGTGTTTGGCATTAATCTTTTTAGTGCAAAAATTACGACATTACTTACTTGCCCATCCTATAAGGCTGATATCAAAGGCTGATTCTTTAAAGTACTTGATGTCAGGAAGAGTTGTCCGTTGGTCTGTATTGTTAACGGAGTCTAACATTACATATGTATCTCACAAGGCAATAAAGGGACAAGCACTTGCGGATTTCTTAGCAGCTCATCCTATTCCTAACAACATGTAGTTACCTAATGATTTTCCTGATGACGATGTCTTGTCCATTAAAACATCATCATGACAGCTTTATTTTGATGAGGCAACAAGGAAACGAGGAGTAGGGGCAGACATTGTGTTGGTGACACCTTCTGGAGGATTAATTCCATATTCATTGTCGCAATTAGCATTATGATCAAATAATGCAATTGAATGAAGCATTGATCATTGGCCTAGAAATTGCACTTGAAATGCATATTGATTGTATACAAGTGTTTGGCAATTCTCAATTACTTGTCAAACAATTAAACGATAAGTATGAAGTGAAAAATAAAATTTTGGTATTTTATTACCAAAGGGGTAAATACTTAATGTCTAAATTCCAAGACATCCAGATCAATCATGTGCCTAGGTCAGAAAATGACAAAGCAGATGCACTAGTTAATTTAGCTGTGTCTCTAACTCTTCCAGAGCAAAGGGACATCCAAGTCACAGTTGGGGAACATCATTTACTACCTCCAGTGCTTGACCGTATGGAAGCTACAGAAAGCACAAATGTAGTAACAATTTGTGAAATTGAAAAAGATCTAGATTGGCAGCAACCTTTCATTGAGTATTTCCTACATGGTATGAGGAACATCTAGATTGGCAGCAACCTTTCATTGAGTATTTCCTACATGGTAGACTACCGTCTAACCCAAAGAGAAAGGTTGATTTCAGACGAAGGGCCCTTCATTTTTCATACCTAAACGACACCCTATACAGAAGATCAATTGATGGAATCCTTCCTAGGTGCCTATCAAAAGAAGAAGTGGCGAATGATTTGTATGAAACTCATGTTGGTACTTGCACGCACCAAGCTAGACCGAAATTCTCTGCACAGCTAAAGCGATTGGGTTATTACTGGCCAACCATGGTACAAGATTCAATGAAATTTGTAAAAACTTGCAAAGTTTGTTAGTTGCATGGAGATTTTATACATCAACCCCCTCAATTACTCCATCCAACTATGTTGTCGTGGCCTTTTGAGACTTGGGGTCTAGATGTAATTGGCCCTTTTAAGCCCCTATCTTCACGTTCTCATCAATACATTTTGGTAGGAACATATTATTTCTCCAAGTGGGCTGAGGTTGTATCATTAAAGGAAGTAAGGGCATTGGGTGTTGTAAGTTTTATTAAGAACCACATAATTTATCATTATGGGGTTTTGTCAAAGATCATTTATGATAATGCCTTGTATTTCAAAAATCAATCAATGTGGAAATTGATTGAAAAATACAAGTTTCGACATGGGCGTTCTGCAAGCTACAACTAATTAGCTAATGGACAAACCAAAGCTTTCAATAAGGTGCTATGCAAAATTTTTAAGAAGTTGTTTTCCAAAAACAAAAGAGATTGGCATGACAGACTACTAGAAGCTTTGTGGGCATACAGGATAACAATTCGTACTTCTACGGGTTGTACCCCATATAGCCTCGTCTATGCCTCGGAAGTAGTGCTTCCACTTGAAGTGCAATTGCCATCTCTAAGAGTTGCTGCTTAGCTCACTAATCCAAACAAAAAACAAAAAAAAAAGATTAGCGGAGCTAGAAGCATTGCATGAAAAAAGGCCTGATGCCCAACAAAGACTTGAAATCTACCAAGCCCAAGTGGCAGGTGCCTTTAATAAAAAGGTCAAATTTCGATCCTTCTCAGTTAGTGACTTGGTTTTAACTGTAAGACGACCGGCTGTTATGGCGAGAAGGATGAAAGGAAAGTTTGAACCAAAGTGGGAAGGACCATATGTCATCACAAAGTTTTTTCCAAAGGATCTTATGAGCTTTCCAATTTTGAAGGGAAGTGTATGTACCCATGCGTGAATGGGAAGTTCATTAAAAAGTTTGATGCTTAAAAAAAAGATCGAAATACGTTGGCTTGATCCCGCGAAGGGTACGTAGGTAGTCTAGTTTAACTAGGCTCAACCACCAAAAATAAAAAAATTAATAAAATTGAACTACGTTGGCTTGATCCCGTGAAGGGTATGTAGGCAGTCTAGTTTAACTAGGCGGAACCACTAAAAATAAAAAAATTAATAAAATCAAACTACGTTGGCTTGATCCTACGAAGGATACGTAGGAAGTCTAGTTTAACTAGGCGCAACCACCAAAAAAAAAAAATTAATAAAATTGAACTACATTGACTTGATCCCATAAAGGGTGCGTAGGGAGTCTAGTTCAACTAAGCACAGCCACCCAAAAAAAAGGAGAATTTTTTTTTTTAACTATGTTGGCTTGATCGCACGAAGGGTACGTAGGCAGTCTAGTTCAACTAGGCGCAGCTACCCACAAAGGAAAAAAAAAAAAGAGAAAGATGAAAACACAAAAAATTCAAACTATGTTTGCTTGATCCCGCAAAGGGTACATAGACAATCTAGTTTAACTAGGCACAACCACCCAAAAAAAAAGGGAACAAAAAAAAATCAAAATTTGAACTACGTTGGCTTGATGTACGTAGGTAGCCTAGTCTAACTAGGCGCAACCACAAAAAAATAATAATAAAAAATATATAAATAAATAAATAATAATTAAACTACGTTGGCTTGATCCCTTGAAGGGTACGTAGGCAGTCTAGTTTAACTAGGTGCAACCATCATCATAAAAAAAAAAAAGATTGAACTACGTTGGCTTGATCCCGCGAAGGGTACATAGGCAATCTAGTTTAACTAGGCACAACCACACACAAAAGAAAAATCAATCAAAATTTTCCACCAATGACATTTTTAAGTGTTTAAACTGAATAATGTTCTAAGACATTCGAAAGTCAAGAGACTCCAAAATTGTTTATTGATGAGTACTGAAAGAAGTGTCTACAAGAGAAAAATTAGTGCTTGCCACAAAATAATCTCAAAGAATTAAGAAGTTCTTGAAATTCTTGCTTAAGTGCTTCATTTGCTTGAAATTCCTTATTCCTTGCTTCGGGCCTTCATTTTTGAAGCTCTTGATCCTTTACATCTTGTTCTCCTAGAGATAACTCAAGTTGTTTGACTCTCTCTTTAAAAGCAGATTGCTCAATTTCTAATTGAGTTCTCATAGTTCGGATTCTTGATTCTTCTTCCAAAATTTGTGCTTCTTTAGCTTTCAGGTCATCTGATTGCTTTGGAACATTCATCAACTCCAAGCTCAAACTTTCTTTCACTCTTAAGCATTCAGTATGGTGAGTAGCTAAGTCATTGATATGAGCCACATCAAATTTAGTACCTTGCTTCAACACAATGTCATCACAAGCGATTGTTTTAGACAATTCAAAGGTCTATGTGACAGTTTTGGCAAAACAATTGACCTTATCCATCCCTGAATCAGTTTTAGTAATTACCCCACGGATCATTTGAAGTGATTTCATCAAGTTAGCTTGAGACTCTAATAAGATCTCAAATGAAGAACATGCTGAGATTTGACTAATTATTTCTTGCATGAGTCCAGTAACAAAATTTCTTGTAAGATGATCAATATTTGGCCCAAGCTCGGTACTTATCAATGGCAAGAATCTTTCCAATGAGAAAGTAGCTTGACAAGGTTCCAAAGGGAGAGTAGTTGATGGATTAGCCATAACAAAATCATTTGAATCATCATAATCAACCTGCTCATTGTCCAATCCAGTATTGAGCCTTTCCATATCACTCCCCTTACGGTTACCAAATACTTCAGCTTGGTTAACCCTAGTGCCAGAAGACTTATCTAGTGGAAGATCTTTGTAAGGAACTCCAACATAGCTAGCATCCCCATTTGACCCATGTAACCTTTCATAGTGAGCTCTTTTAGGATTTATGTCATCTGAAAAAAGTTCTCGATGGTTTCAAAATTTTATTCTTTCACCAGAATAAGTTCACCCACAATTATCATAACTAGTTGTCAGAATTGTACTTGCAACATTGGTCAGCTTGATGGCTCTCCTTATTCCCCCGGTAGGAGTTCGAATGTTTTTAATCACAAAAACTGGCTCTGGTTGGTCATATTGTCGTTTCGTCAAAGTGCTGATATACCCAAATAAGGAGTAGAATTTCTTACCCACCATCGACAATACTAGTAGGTGCAGACTCCTATATAGCTTGCCCGGGAGATACAAAACAACGTATTAGTGTCCCTTCTCAAAAATAAATGTTCTACTTTAGCCACCTCCTCGATATAGTCATAGCTTTATGCAAAATTAAACTTGAGTTATTTGTGGGAATGCCTTGATCAAGCCCAAATTGACATGCAAATCTGTTTGGGTAATAAGGCTGGACGCATAAATCAGTACCCACTCGGACAAGTAACAAGGCAGAGCGTATGAAAACCAAAAATTCAAAAGTTTATCTGGAAGCCCTGCAACATCCAAGCACTCAATATATTCGTTTTCATTGAAAGAAGTGGGTCAGAAAGAAAGATGCTGACTATGTCTAAAAACAATTCTTGCTGCATAAGTGTTCATTTCCTTTCCTCGAACACCGGAATATTTGATTAGCAATGGATAATTTGGAGGAAATTCATCTTGAGATTGACGACGATACAAAACTGGGAAATGCTCTCCCAACCAACCAAGCACATAATGAATGGGAAAATTTGGATTCGCCACTCTGGGACTTTTAGGGTGAGTAACAATTTCTCCCAATCCATGATAGATATAACCCAAAACACTTGGAGCAAGTGAAAAAGTAGTCCCCTTGGCCAGCGGAGAGGCCATATGGAAAGTCTCTGGACACACCACACTATTTCCATTAGGAACGAATTTGCTAAGCCACAAAGCTAAATAAGCAGGCAATGACCCTCTTGACTCTAAAGGCAATTGATGCATTGTGGGATGGAATTCTTCACCTTTCTTGTAAATAGAATAAGAATTCTTCCCAAAACTGGCATACACCATTTCTCCCCTATAAAAAAAGTGAATCCATTGAGTCCAAGTCACCTTTAAGTCCCCAAGGTGATCATACAAAGTGGCATGGATCCTTAAAAGTTTGATTATAGTAGAAGGATATTGGTCCTTATCAAGCAAATCTTGGTTGGGAGGTAAAAATTCTTCATAAGGAATGCCTAAAACTGGTAAACCACCTATGAATTTCAAGTCATATAACGAAATGCCTAATTCACCGACACCTTGGTGGAAAATATTGGTCAATGGGCTCCATAACTGACAAAAAGCCCTCCAAACATCTTTGCAATGCTCATATGAGTAGCATGACACAACCACGATACCAAAAATATTTACCTGGTCAAGCAACTCTTTATATTCAACTAAAATCCAGTCAGTCCATTCCATTAAGTATGGATGAAATGTTGCAAGTCCCTTGAACTTGAAGTTTGAGCCCCAATTTTTATTCTCATTATATAATCTATGTACTGCCAAATAAAATTCTTTGTCATTCGGTATCTTACAATCCTCATGACCTTTGCCATCCATTTTCACAAGCATCGTGATTTTATACAAAGGTCCATAATTTGTGCAGATATCAATTACGGTATCCTCCCTTTGAGAGTCAAATGTAAACGAGTCTGTGAAAGTCTCTGTCTTTTGAATCTAGCTTGTGGGATCTTTGCAAGGGATGTTGATTTTCAAATCCTCAGTGGGAATGATCTCCTATGTTGTGGTCCAAACTTGAGCTCCCTGCCATTAACGGCTAAAGCCGGTTGACAAATTGTTTCACCATAAACATCCATTGAAATCAGTTTGCATAAAAAAAATGGACAAAAGAATTAAATTCTCAATTGGTGTACAAAAATATATATATATATATATATATATATATATATATTTAAATATGGCTTCATAGATGGTGTCAGCTCTTTGGTCTTTTAAGGACCATATAAAAAATGCTCCAATGGTCTTTAAAAGACCATAAAGAAAAAAGGGGGGGGGGGGGGCTTAATTCTAGTCCACTAGTCTTTCAAAGACCATAAAAGAAACAAAAAAAAATGAGTAAAGATATACCACATTGGTCTTCCAAAGACCACCTAAAAAAAAGAAGTGAGGTTTTAGTTGTTGATTCTCAAGATTTACATTAAAGAAATAAGTCTAGAAGACACAAAAAAAGGGCTTGGAATTCAAATAAAAATGCATCCCAATTAAGCATAAACAATGGAGGCTTTGATTTCTTTCGGCAAAAACAAACAAAACTCATCAACATATTTAGCCAAAAAAAATGTTGTAGGTGTACGCACATGTGAAAAATTGCATCCCACTTCGAAAAAAATTCTGTTAAGGTCTTGGAAAGACCTATTTGTTTATCTTCAAAGAGATTTTGGTCTTGAAAAGACCTATGATGAAAAGAACTAACTTACTGATTTTTCCAAACAAATTCTGGTGTTTGAAAGACCTATTGTGAAAGGAAAATTGGTTTATTAGGTTCTTAAAAAAAAAATCCACACAGTTCATTGATAGAGCAGGTCTTTTGAATGACCTTCAATAGTTTGAATCTTGTAACAAAAAATAAAAAAAATAAAAAAAATTCATTGAAGTAAGCAAGAGGTTACTTGAATGATTTTGGGAAGCAAGTCACGTTCAATGAAGAAAAAGCAAAATCTATCTGTTGGCCAATGCAGAGGTTATATTAGATAAGGTCCCTTACTTGGTATAAACCTATAACCAAAGTGGGTGATTTATTTGAATTTTCAAATGCAAATAAAAAAAAGGATTTTGAAAGACCTATAAATATCATTGAGATAATCTATTTTTTTTTATTGTCATACGTGATTTTCAAATTCACATGTGACAGTCACGGGGCAACTGTTAAACCACAATTTTTTTTCAAATATCAATGACGTGTTCATGCTCGACATGTAATTTTTTTTTTTGGAATTATTTATCGTTAACTTGACCCTACAAGCTCAATTGTCATATTTCACATTTCAATTTGACCCATTAAGTTTCATCCTTATGAATTTTAAAAGTTGTATGTTGTAAAAGAAAATGGAGAGCTGAGAGTTAAGAACGGTTTTTTTCCCCAAACTCCCCACTACACCATTTGCCTACAAGCAAGAGGAAGTGGACTTGGTGGAGTTCCTAAAAGATTGACAGCTGCCCCCTTTGCATGCTAAAAGCTCCTTATAAATATACTTGATCTTGAGATCAGGAGGGAGAGTTTTCAGACAGTTAACAAAGAAAAAAAATTCAGCAGAGAGGGTTTCGGAAAAGAAGGGAAGAAAAACAAAAATCTGAAGCCTTGCAAGAGGTAAAAAAAAAATCTGTTCACCCTCTTTCTTGGTAAATGTTGGCACCTATCGCATTCTTTATAGAAAGAAATAGTCTTTAATTAATGAGGGCCAATAAAAACCTGATTGTAAAACCTTCACCGAGGTCTTCTTTGAAGAGAAGTGCCCATCGCAAGCCTTTGAATGGCAAAATGCAAGGACGTCCCGTTGTTCATTCTCAAGTACGCATCTCCTCATGAGTTGGTCAGTGTAGTACTTGAACAAGTACGTGTTGTCGAAGTAAAAGTACTTCACATCTGCCATAAACCTCCGCCTATCCTCTAGGCTCCATTGCGGCGGTATTTGTCCTATAGCAAGATAATTGCATATGTCAGCATACCAAGGACAAACATAATGAATAGACAATAAATACTCATCAAGAAAAAAAATTGGGATAGGAATATGCTCGTCGTCATCTTGAACCACAAGTCGGGATAAATGGTCCGCCACCATGTTCTTAACTCCCTTTTTATCTTTGATTGTCAAGTTGAATTCACGTAGGAGGAGTATCCACCTAATGAGTCTCGGTTTTGCATCTTGCTTAGACAAAAGATATTTCAAAGCAGAGTGATCGGTATAGACTACTATAGGTGAACCAATGATGTAAGACCAAAATTTATCTAATGCAAATACTACAGCTAGCAACTCTTTTTCAGTGGTAGTGTAAATCATTTGTGCTTCATTAAGAGTTTTACTAGCATATTATATTACATACGGTCTATTGTCTTCCTATTGATCGAGCACTACACCAACTGTTTAATCACTCGCGTCATACATAAGCTCAAATGTTAAATCCCACTTGGGTGGTTGCATAATCAGAGGTGTAGTGAGCATGCTATTGAGGTTTTTAAATGATGCCTCACAATTATCGGACCACACAAATGGGGCATCCTTGGAAAGCAAATTGGTCAAGGGTCGAGCCAATGCACTAAAGTCTTTTATAAAGTGATGATAAAAATCAGCATGGCAAGAAACAACCTGATGTCTTTGACAACCTTTGGTGCGGGGAGGTTAGAAATGGCATCAACCTTGGATTTGTCAACTTCAATCCCCTTTGCCGAAATGATGTGCCCGAGCACTATCCCTCGTGTTACCATAAAGTGGTACTTCTCCCAGTTGAGGACCAAGTTCTTCTCCTCTCATCTGTCAAGTACTCTCTCTAAGTTTTCCAAACAACCACTGAAGAAATCTCTGAACACTGAAAGTCATCCATAAAAACTTCCACGATCTTCTGCACCGTATCATTGAAGATTCACATCACACATCTTTAAAAAGTCCCTGGGGGATTACACAACCCAAAAGGAATTCGTCGGTAGGCAAAGGTACCAAAGGGGCAAGTGAAAATGGTCTTTTCTTGATCCTGCAATGTGATTGCAATCTGATTGTACCCAGAATAGCCATCCAAGAAGTAGTAAAATAGATGCCCAGCTACTCTTTCCAACACTTGGTCGAGGAATGGCAATGGAAAGTGGTCTTTTCTCGTGCATGAGTTAAGCTTTCGGTAATCAATACACACTCTCCATCTAGTGACCACCCTTGTTGGATTTAACTCGTTCTCCTCATTTGCCACAATCGTAACTCCTGATTTCTTGGGTACTACTTGCGTGGGACTATCCCACTTACTGTCGGCAATCAAAAATATGATGCCTACGTCAAGTAGCTTAAGTACCTCATCCGTCACCGCATCTTTCATAATAGGGTTAAGTCTCCGTTGAAGTTGTCGGGATGGTTTTGTATCTTCCTCCAAGTAAAACCTATGAGTGCAAATGAGGGGAATAATCCCCTTAATGTCGGCTATGGTCCACCCGATGACTCCTTTGTGGCTCTTTAATACACATAAGAATTCTTCCTCTTGGCTTGCCTCCAAAGTTGAGCTTATTACCACCGGGAAGGTCTCATGCTCCCCCAAGAATGAATATTTGAGGTTAGATGGTAAAGGCTTCAACTCCAAGATAGGATTTTTCACATTCGATGTAAAGATCATCTTGTCTTGATGTGGAAGCTTCTCAAATGTAGGATTCCATTTTTTCACTACTTTTAAACTTTCTGACTCCTCTTGATTAATACTCTTCTCCTCCTGCAACTTGAACATGCTCAATAGTTCCAAGTGCTCCTCCACCAAGGTATCAATCCTATTAACTTCATGCACTTTCTCATCATCCCTCGGCAGTTTACACAAATTGAATACATTGAGCTCCATAGTCATTTTCCCGAAATTAAGCTTCATCAGTCCATTCCTACAATTAATAACAACATTAGAAGTAGCAAGGATTAGTCTACTTAGTATGACAGGAATTTGTGAGCTAGGATTAGCAATCGGATGAGTTTCAAGTACAATAAAATTGATAGGGAAATAAAAATTATTCACTTGAACTAAGACATCCTCAACTACTCCCCTTGGTATTTGAATGCTTCAATTTTCCAATTGAAGAGTGATTGGAGTTGGTTTCAACTCTTCAAGTTAGAGTTGTTGATACACTGAATAAGGTAGGAGGTTGACACTTGCCCCCAAATCCAGAACTGCTTGCTCCACCCGATAATTCCCTATTATGATGGCAATGGTAGGGCATTCGAGGTCTTTGAACTTTAGTCGTGGTTTTGTCCTCAAGATTAAGCTCACTTGCTTGGCGAGGAATGCTTTCTTGTAAACATTCAATTTCCTCTTCACTATGCACAAGTTTTTCAAGATCATGGCACATGAAAGAATTTGCTTTATGGCATCGAGGAGTGAGATGTTGATCTTTACCTGCTTGAACATCCCAATAGTGTCATAGTTAGCCACCTTCAGCTTCAAATGATTGTGAAAAGGGGCCGGAATGGGGCATGCTTGCACATGCACATGAACATCAAATTTTTTGTCTTTCTCACTCACCTCACCACCCTCGAAGTCACCATTAGTCTCATTTTCTTTGGTCAATGTGGTCTTAAGTAAGAGTTTTGGCACAATGGTCTTGTTGATTTGCTTGTCACTCCTTAGGGTGGTAATTGCCTTGAGTTGCTCACAACTCTCCTTTGTGAGTTCAAATGACTTAACCACATGTTGGCCTCTAGAGTTCTCTTGGGGTTGAATAGGAAATTTCCCCTTCTCTTGTTGTGACGTCCCTATAACATTGGTCAATTTTGTGATTTGGATCCGTATATCATTGAAAGTGGCAGCGGTTTGGTTGTTGATGGTGGTTTGGCTTTGGATGAATTGGTCCACTACATCCTCCAAGTTCCTTTTATGAGGTGGGAGGATTGGATGGTCCTTGTTGACCATAACTTTGTGTAGGTGGACTTTGGGAAAAACTTTGTGGAGGCGGGTTTTGTGAATACCCTTGTGGATTGGACCAAGGGTATTGAGAGCTAGACGATTGAACTTGGCCATGGTATTGATTTTGCTTGGGAGGCATGGGGGTGAATATGTATTAGACCCGTGAGGAATCGGATTCTCATTCATCCAACTGAAGTTCATGTGATTATTCCAACCCAGATTGTAAATGTTAGAATGCGAGGAGAATGATTTCCTACTTGGTTGAAGGCATTGACTTGCTCATGATAGACTTCCTTAATTGCTGGAATGTTAGGGGCACTCTGATATGGAATGCTCAACACTCTCATAGATAGAGCAAAACTCTTCGGTCTTGGAAATGTTGGACACCTCATGTCTCCTATTGACCTCAAGAATCTCCACTTTCCTAGAAAATTTGGTGATTTTGGAAAGCTAGTCTTCTTAGTCCCTTAAATCATACATCCCTCCCCCGCTTGGATTAATACCTGGAGAAGGCCTCGGTACATTGTTGGGATCCGTGATATCCCAAGATTGCGCATTTTGTGCCAATGTACTAAAATAGTGTAGGGCCTCATCGAGATCCTTGTTTAAGAACTCCCTATTGTACATCATGACTATGAATTGTTGATGGCCCAGTGCAATCCTTTCATAGAAGAAACTCACCAATTGCCATGATTCAAAACCATTATGTGGAATGGATTATAGCAATTCCTTGTAGCAATCCCAACATTGATAAAATTGCTTCATTATAATTTTTTGAAAAGTTTTGGATTTGCTTTTTAAGAACGGTGTTTTTACGCACCAGAAAGAATTTATTCAAAAACTTGGAAAGCATTTATGCCCAAGAGATCGTGGATCGAGGCTTCAATTAATTTAACCACGTATTGGCTTTGTCCATTAGGGAAAATGGAAACAATTTTAGGCAAGCTATGTCTTGCATAGCATGATTGGTGAGGAAGGTTGCAACTATTTCCTCGAATTCCTTAATGTACAACTAAGGATTCTCTCTTTCAATTCCATGGAATCGAGGAAATAGTTGTAACATTCTAGGCTTGACTAGGAAGGCATGGGCTAGAACCAATATGAGAATGCATGAGAGAGTGGTGCTACAAGTGGGTTGGAGATAATCCCGCATTGACCTTGTACGAGGATTAATTGGGATGTTGTTTCCTCATTCCTAGGAGGAAGTGCATTCTAGGATGTGGCATTCTAGGGTCTTGCACTCCTCCTCCCCGTGGGACATTAGCATTGACACCTATATCCTCAAAGTTGTCACCGGCATACGCAGGTGGGTCTTGGTCGATATTCATGTTGGGGCCTAAGGGTCGTCTAACCAATCTATTTTGGTCATCCTGTCTCCACATACAAAACAATATCTACAAATGAAAAAAATTAAACAAAAGTATATACAAGGGACAACGTACCTTGGCCCATGATGAGAATTCACGGGACATACCTCTGTTGTCCAAAATCACCTTCTTAATTCAACGCTTTGCCTTCCCCGACAACGGTGCTAGAAATGCTTGACTTCTTCTATTGTTCCTAATTTTTGACCATGATTGCGATAATGTGTATGTGGATTATACGTTTAGGTGTGTGTCACTCTCCCTTGGATATCATGTAAGAAATGGGAAAATGGGTGTGTGTATGAAATGTGTGTCTCTGTCTACGTACAAAAGTGCTCCCCAAGCATAGAGAGACTTTCGAGTGTCATGTTTTGCTTGCAATTGGCATTCCAAGGTCGTCTCCTAAGGGAAAGAAGGTGAATTGTGTTGAAGGTGATTTTGTGAAAATAGAAAAGTGTAAAAAATCTTTTGAATATATGTTTTGGTGAGTTGTGTTCTTGATGAAAAGAAACGGAAATAAGTTTTGGCTAATCCATAGAGGAAATTCTAGTAGGAATGCCAAATCAACTCAAGAAATTCTTCCAATGGTGCCTAGATGTTCGATTGATTCGTATGAAGTGAGGGACTAAAACGGAGGTGAGGATTCAAGCATCCCCGTAAAAAATCTACAATGTATCAAGAACTCACAACCATGTCCACACTCCACCTAGTTAAAGCAAACCTTCTTACACTACGAGGAGGAATGGAAAACGGTTGATTTAGCATACCCAAGAGGAATTCTCCCTTGGATTACCCAACTTAAAGCTTAGTTACTCATATTTAATGCAAGAACATACATAAAGTAAAGAGACATTGTGAAGAAATGAAGATTGGAATTTGGGTTAATGCAAGAAAAAGTTAAACTTTGAAGAAGTGCATTTAATACCCATTTGAAGTGAAAAACTTGAATGTAACAATTGTAGATTGAAAGATACTTGACTAATCTTGCAATAAACTTGAAATAAATGGCATTAAGTGTAATAAATGAAGCTTACAAGAGTTTTAAAGCAGATTACAAGTGCAATGGGTAAAGGAAATGCAAAAAATCTAACTTCTCTCTCTGAAACTATGTCTTCCTCTTTGGGTTCTTCTCTCCACAATGCTGAAAAATGCTATAAAAAATGTCAAATGATGTCTTCATTTTTGTCGATGGAGGTCCTATAGCCTGTGTGAGGGCCTTCCCATCAATGGGGGGCTGAGTTGATGGCTTTGAAAGGCTTGGACAAGCCTAGCCTGCAACTTCCCAGGCATCCCTCTTCTCTCCCTTTCTCATAAATGCTTGGGCCTCCAAAGTCCAACCTTTGGCAAGAGGAGGCATGTATGTGTGTAAGAGATGTTAGGGGATAAGTGGGAGAATCATAGGTGGGATCCCCAAGTGGTAGAGCTTGAGTTGTAGGCTCTCTGGCATTTCTGGACAAAACCTTCAGAAAGGTCAATGTAAACCTTCCAGAAGGTTTATGCAGGGCAAGGATAAAAGGTTGTCCAGTTACCCAAACCTTCCGGAAGGTTTATTCCGGTAGACAAAACCTTCTGGAAGGTTTTGGCAGGGCATAGGCAGACCAAGTGCAAACCTTCCGGAAGGTTTAGGGCCAAACCTTCCAGAAGGTTTTCATCCAATTTGTCTTTTTCCTGGTTTCTTCACCTTCTAAACCTTCTTTTAAGCTATCCCCTCATCTCTATTGTCTTTAAGAACTACGATGGGGGCTTAACTCAAACCATTTACAACTTTTCACCTACATTCACACCAAACATTATTAAAAGGTAGCTTAGTTGCATTTCTTCCCAAGTTCACAACAAAAGCAAGTATAAAAGGGTATTAAAGGCATAAAAAATTTGCAATATTCTGTGCAAATTAGATTTCTCACAAAATATCAGCCCCAAATCATCCCCAAACAAGTGGACAAGTTGAATTGGCCAATAGGGAGATAAAATTGATAAGTTAAGAAATGAAGCACATGAGAATGCTAAGATTGATAAGTCCAGAATGAAAATCTTTCATGATAAGAATATAGTATGGAAGTGTTTTGAACCATCTCAAAAAGTCCTATTATATAATTAAAGACTCCGTTTATTTCCTGGTAAGTTAAGATCAAGATGGACCGGCCTCTATATTGTCAAGCAAGTTTTCGAACATGGGGGCAGTTGAAATCGAGAATCCATTGTCTTAAAATGTTTTCAAAGTTAACAGTCAAAGACTTAAGCCGTATCATGATAATTTTATTCAAGGTATGAGTTCCATTCAGCAAATGGAACTGGTGTATGTGCTTTAAAAAAAATTTCATAAGTGTTTGTCTATAAATAGTTGTACTAATCGTTTGTTGTTTGTTTATAGAGTAGGTTTTATGCTATGGATTTGTCTCATCTCCAGATCTGATTAACAGAGCAAAACTATAGTAAAAGGAGAACTAGAGAGAGATATTGAGGCTATTCAGAGCACATTTTGGGAGAGGCCCTTTCAAGATCCCACACGTTATCTCGACTTCTGCTACTACTTTCCTGAACACTTTTTAATTTATGCATTTTCATTTCAGTATTTTTGTTTTGAATGATGTTTTGAATTTGGTTTTTGAAGTAATTTAGTTATGTTTTATTTAAATTGTACCAAGTTAGAATGCGTATTTCATGTAACTCACGTTACAATTAGGTTATTATTCTTATAATTTGTATGGATACCCTCAACCCGATTGTGCGGGATTCTCATTTGTTAGTTGTGCACTATCCTAATATTTTAATTGCAAACTCATATTCTGAACATGTAAAATTCCTTATTTTGAGAATTTTTTTGACATATTACACCCCTTTTATTAAGCTTACTTTTGTAGTGGAGATGTAAAAACCCTAATGCAGATTTTGGGCCTATCCTCGGAGAGATATTTCACACTTACTCAAGTAAGAATTTTCAATTCAGCATAAAATTTCTTTGAGTAATATCATTTTTTTTGTTTTGATTAGCACTCATTGAATTACATAGTTAACATTTTCCTTAAATTTTCAATAAGGAATTATGCAGTTGTATGATTTTAGAAAAATGATCTTAGGACATCTTCGATTAAATCTCGAGCCGTAGCCATTTCTTTTACAAAATTATATCCCTAGTTAACCGTGAATGGGCTTTTAAAAAGTATGATTTGTTTTCATATAACCTCTATGTTAACCGAGCCACAAGAAAAATATATTTGACTTACCTTTGCTATATAATTTTCTTGCACCCTCTTTTAAATCAGTATGATATAGAAAGGCAAGAGTAGAAGAAAAGGAAGAAAAGGGAAAAAAAAAAAAAAAAAAGAAGATGGTGATTACTGTTCAAAGAGAGAGTCATGGAAAAAACCAAAAAGGAAAGAGAAAGAAAAACAAAAAAGAGCCAAGAAAGTGAAAATTGAGAAAAAGAAAGAAATAACATGTATGTCAAGTTTTGAAAAGCTAGAAAGAGGTGTGCCAAACTATATAAGAAAGGATAGTTCTTGAATGCCATTGATGGCGTTTCTTAAACCCTATACCCATGTTCATGTTATAACCTTACTAAAGTTTTTTTTGATTCCAGAGATCATGCATGTGTATTATTTTCATCTATTCATGAAGAGGAAATGTTGATAATGTGTTTGATGTTGTGTTAGTATACCTTTCATAATATTATGCCAAATTCCAGTTTTATCCTAATAACCATTCTTTTGATACATTACATGTGAAATTATTTGCTTTGATTAACAATATTCTTGTCACATGTATACTCTGAGTGATAGTCATTATAACAAGAGTGTGTTCTTTGCTGAGTGATTTCTAGGAAAGGATTGACATTGAGGCTAATTCTTGTACAACAAAGTGAAAGGTGGTGATATTTCTTTAGTGATTTTCGAAGTAAAGGAACCATTGCACACACACACACACACACGAGTTTTTCTGAAAATGCATGTATAGTGTCACACCTAATGTGTGTTAGTCTTATAGTGATCAGGGAAGGGAGGTATCCTAACAAATCAGAGGAATGGTGATTTAATTTTATCTGTAAAAAATAAGAATTATTGTATTCTAACCATTGAAGTTTGTAGTTAGCTTCACTGGAAACCTTCACGAGACAACAGTCATCCACTAGGAATCACCTAGGGGTTTAACGGCTTGTTGCATACGATAAATGCAATCGTGTCATCTACGAAAGTGATTTTATTTTGTTCTGTTGTTATTTAATTTAATTACTAGAGACTAGTAATGTTTAGGTTGGGGGGTGTGGTTAACTCTAATTAGTGTGTAAACATGTTAGGTTAATCGGTTAATTATGTCAGTTAAAAGAGTCAATGTCAGTCAAAGTAGGGTTAATGTGTTAACTGTTGTTAATTTCAGGGTTTTGTGTGTAAACGGTTCAAAGCTAGGAGTAGGCAACTGTCAAAGCTTCAAAACAAGGGGGTGCAAGTGTAATTCAATCATCAAAGTAACCAAGACGACACCACACCAAAACCAGTGACTTAGGGGCTTTCGGACGGTGGTGGTGGCCTTCGGATGGTCCCTTTAAACCTCCTCAAAGCTCCTTGCTTCCTATTAGTTGGATTATGCAATAATTGTTCCTATTAGGCCATTCTGCCAACTCTGCCACCTTAAGCCCTCTATAAATAGGGCCCTGCAGTTCATCTCAAAGCTCTTCAAAATGGGTATTAAATGCACTTTCCTATAGTTTATATTTTCTTGCATTAACTTTACTCAAACCTTTATTACTTTACAATATCTTTCCATCACATTATTGTCTTTGCCATAAGTATGTGTAGCTAAGTTTTTAAGTTGGCTAATCCAAGGGAGACCTCCTCTTGGGTATGCCATTTCCACTCTATTTCTCTCCCTCTCCTAGTGTACGTTGGTCCGATTTAACTGGGTCGAGTGTGGACATGGATGTGAGTCTTTGATATACCGTAGGCATTGTCATGGGGTATGCTTGGATCCTCAC
Organism: Ilex paraguariensis; assembly: GCA_963454935.2. Classification (NCBI taxonomy): domain Eukaryota; kingdom Viridiplantae; phylum Streptophyta; class Magnoliopsida; order Aquifoliales; family Aquifoliaceae; genus Ilex; species Ilex paraguariensis. The sequence goes on along the minus strand of CAUOFW020000137.1, from coordinate 32,846 downwards.
CTCTATCCTAGTTCTGCGCTTCCTACAAATCAATCGAACATCTGGAAACCATTGGGGGAAGGTGTCGAGTTGAGTTGGCATTCCAATTGGAATGAAACCTTCGGATTAGCCAACACCTTTCCCATTTCATTTTTCATCAAGACACAATCACAAACCAAACTTTAAACAACAAAAGATTTTTACACTTTGCTTCTTTTTACCAAAATCAACTTCAACACGATTCACCTCATTCCCTGAGGAGACAACCTTGGAATACTTTTCCAAGTAAAACACGACACTCAAAAGACTCCCTGTGCTTGGGGAGCACTTTTGTTCACACCTATACACACCCACACATTTGATTCCACCACACATCTATTTCCCCATTGCTTGCATTGAACCCGAGTGAGAGTGACACTCACCCACTTACATAAGCCATATACACATTAAGGGTTCATGTTAGGGCATTAGGGAATACAACGGAAACAATCAAGCATTTTTGGCGTCATTGCCAGGGAAGACGTGTGTTGAATTGAGAAGGTGATTTTTGGACAACGGAGGTAAGTCTCGTGATGTTCATCATGAGCTGAAGTATGTTGCCACTTGTACGTACTTCTATTTGTTTACATTTTTATTCATAGGTAGTTTGTTATATATGGGGACGGGATGAACAAACCCAATTAGTTGGACAACCATTGGGCCCCAACATCAATATTCACCAAGACCCACCTGAGGATGCGGGTGATAATTTTGAGAATGTAGGTGTCAATCCAAACATGCAAAGGGGGTGGGGGAGGACAAGAACCTAAAATGCCTAATCCACGAATGCAATATCTTCCTCTCGTGAATGAAGGGAATAACATCCACATTGAGCCTCCGACGAGGTTAATGAGGGATTACCTTCAACGCAAAAGAAGCACCACACCCTCATGCATCTTCTTGCCGGTCCAAGCTCATCTCTTGGTAGTTAAGCCGGGGATATTGCAACTCCTTCCCACGTTCTATGGAATTAAAAGGGAGAACCCCTATTTGCACAAAAAGGAGTTTGAGGAAATAGTTGCAACTTTCCTCACTAATCACAAAATGGAAGATATAGCTAGGATGAAAATTTTCCCCCTTTCCCTAAAAGATAAATAAAAAACGTGGCTCAATTTATTTAAGCCTCGATCCATCACATCTTGGACTCAAATGCTCTTTGAGTTTTTAAACAAACTTTTCCTGGTGCCTAAAACCACCGCTTTAAAAAAACAAATTCAAAAATTTTTGGAGAAGTCCAATGAGTAATTCTACCAATGTTGGGATCATTACAAGGAATTGCTAAAATCCATTCCACACCATGACAATTGGTGAGTTTCTTTTATGAAAGAATCACATCAGGCCATAGACAATTCATCGATATGATGTGCAATGGGGGGTTTTTGAACAAAGACCCCAATGAGCCCTTAGAATATATTGATACATTGCCACATAATGCGCAATCATGGGACATTCGGGAACCCACCGATGTATCAAGGTCTTTTCCTCAATGTGGTAATCAAGCACATGGGGGAGGGATGTATGACTTAAAAGACCGGAAAGACTTGCTTTCAAAAATTTCTAAGTTGTCTAGGAAAGTTGAGAGTCTTGAAGTCAATAGGAGACCTGAGGTGGCCAATGTTTCATAAATTAAGGAGTCTTGCACAATTTGTGAGAATGTGGAGCATTCCATATCGGAGTGCCCCAACATTCTGGTACTTAGGGAAGTGTATCACGAGTAAGTCCATGCATTTAATCAAACAAGGCAACCATTCCCCCCTCACTCAAACACTGATAATTCGGGTTGGAGCAATCATCCAAACTTTAGTTGGAAAAATGAAAATCCCACTCCTCATGGTTCAAATGCACATACACCTCCTGTGCCTCCCAAACAAAATCAATATCAAGCCCAAGGTCATGCATCTAGCTCCCAATACCCTCAGTCTATTCCACAAGGGTACTCATCAAATCCACCCCACAAAATTTATCCCAAAATCCACCTGCCCAAAGTTTTTCCCTACAAGGACTATCCAATCCTCCCACCTACCAACCTCCCCATAAGAGAAACTTGGAGGATGTGCTTTACAACTTCATTCAAAGCCAAAATGCCTTTAATAACAACATTTTGGCTCAACTCACAAAGATTACCAATCACATAGGGTTATCACAACAAGAGAAGGGGAAATTCCCCACTCAATCCCTAGAGAACCCTAAGGGCCAACATGTGATTGAGTCATCTGAGCCCACCAAAGAGAGTTGTGAGCAACTCAAGGTGGTCACCACCCCTTAGAGTGGCAAACAAATTAATAAGATCGTTGTGCCCAAGGTCTAACCCAAGGCCACATCGCCAAAAGAAATGGAGACCATGGGTGACACCAACAAGGGTGAGGTGAGTGAGAAGAAAGAAAGTGAGGTGGATAAGAAGAAAACAATTGTTGACGATAGTGTGCTTGTTTCCCCTTTGCCTGATCCTTTTCCCAATTGCTTGAAGCCACCTGTCAAGGTGACTAATTGTTATGATATCATTGAAATGTTCAAGTAGGTAAAAATAAACATTTCACTCCTCGGCGCGATAAAGCAAATTCCATCTTATGCAAAGATCTTGAAAGACTTATGGATAGTGAAGAGGATGCTCAATGTCCACAAGAAAACATTCCTCACCGAGCAAGTGAGCTCAATTTTGAGGACAAACACCCCTACAAAGTTTAAGGACTCTAGCTGCCCTACCATTACCATAATAATCGGGAATTGTCGGGTGGAGCAAGCACTCCTTGATTTAGGGGCTAGTGTGAACCTCTTACCCTACTCGGTGCACAAGCAACTCCAACTTGAAGAGTTGAAGCCAACTTCAATCATTCTTCAGTTGATGGACTGGAGCATTCAAACAATAAAGGGAGTGGTTGATGATATTTTGGTTCAAGTGGATAACTTTTATTTTCTGTTGATTTCATTGTGCTTAAGACTTACCCTGTTGCTAACCCTTGTTCCCAAATCCCTATTACATTAGGTAGGCCGTTCCTTGCTACCTCTAATGCTGTTATTAATTATAAGAATGGCCTTACAAAGCTTACTTTTGGGAACATGACTATGGATCTTAATGTGTTCAACTTGTCCAAGCAACCAGGGGATGAGGAGGTACACGAAGTCAATCCAAGTCAATAGGATTGACACCTTAGTGGAAGAACACTTAGAGTTATTGGGTATCTTGAGAGTTGAGGAGGATATTCTTGATAGGGAAGGGGTTGATGAGAAAGAGGAGTCAGAGAGGCTGAAAGGGGTAGACAAATGGATCCCTACATTTGAGAAGCTTCCACATCAAGATAAGAAAATCTTTCCATCAAGTGAGCAAAGACCCATCTTGGAGTTGAAGCCATTACCATCCCATGCTAAGTATGCATATCTTGGAGATAACAACACTTTTTCGGTGGTGATTAGCTCAACTTTGGAGGAGAGGCAAGAAGAGATTGGTTGAGGAAGCATAAGAGAGAGATTGATTGGATGATTGCAGACATCAAGGGGATAAGCCCCCTTATTTTCACATACCGCATTTACCTTGAGGATGATTCCAAGCCGTCTTGACAACCACAAAGAAGGTTTAATCCGATTATGAATGATGTGGTAAGGGAGGTACTAAAACTGCTTAATGTGGGCATCATTTTTTCGATTGCTAATAGTAAGTGGGTTAGCCCCACACAAGTAGTACCAAAGAATTCGGGGTCACTATGGTGGCAAATGAGGATAATGAGCTTATTCCAACAAGGGTGATCACCGGATGGAGAGTGTGCATTGATTACTGCAAGCTCAACTTATGCACAAGGAAATACCACTTCCCATTGCCATTACTCGACCAAGTGTTGAAACGAGTGGCGGGGCATCTATTCTATTACTTTTTAGATGGATTCTCCGGCTACAATCAAATCGAGATTGCATTGGAAGATCAGGAGAAGACCACCTTCACTTGTCCCTATGGTACTTTTGCCTACCATCGCATGCCTTTTGGGTTATGTACTACCCCTGGAACCTTTCAACGTTGCATGATGGGAATCTTTAGTGATATGGTGGAGAAGATTGTAGAGGTGTTTATGGATGACTTCTCAGTGTTTGGGGATTCATTCGAAGGATGTTTAGAGAACTTGAAGCGAGTTCTCAAGAGATGCAAGGAAAAAAGCTTAATCTTGAATTGGGAGAAGTATCACTTCATGGTGACCCAAGGAATTGTGCTTGGGCATATCATCTTGGTGAAGGGGATCGAAGTGGACAAATCAAAGGTTGAGGCTATTTCTAACCTCAGTACACCGAAGGTCATAAAGGATATCAGGTCGTTTCTTGGCCACACCGGCTTTTATCATTGTTTCATCAAAGACTTTAATGCATTGGCCTGACCTTTGACCAATTTACTATCCAAGGATGTCCCATTCCATGTACTCCAACTTTAAAAGTGATTAATGAAATACCATAGTTTTTGTTCCATCTTGCCTAAGTTCATTTTGTAAATTGCATTATGATTTTGTATTGTGAATGATTGGATGAATTACTTGTGTAAATGGATTGTTGTAATTGCATACTCTTGGTTTGAAAATAAAAATTTGCTAGGGATTAGCGAAGCTCAAGTTGGGGGGTGTGATTAGCACAAAATATTGCATATTTTATGTATAATTACATCCATTTTACACTTGCTTTTGCAGTTAAAATGAGCGAAACTGCACTATTCAGGTATTAATGGAGTTTCGATATGTTTGTTGATAAAAAGGGGTTAAATGATGCTAGTTAAGCCCTCTCATGGTGCCCAAGATGAATGGAGTTGAGAATGAGGCTTGAGGAGAGCTCAGGTGGTGAAGGAAGCAAGAAATCAGCAAAACAAGGGAAAACCTACAGAAAGACTATATCGGTAGGTTTTGGCTACTCTCCTGCATCTACCGCAAACCTACCAATAGGTTTGGCTACTGAACCTACATCTACTACAAACCTACTGGTATTTTTTGCCTACTGGAGTAAAACCTACCGGTAGATTTTCCGCAATCTACCTGTAGGTTTTACTGAATTGTGCCAGAATCTAAATCTCAAGCTCTGTAATCTTAGGGGTCCCACCATGGGGTCTCCCACTCTTCCCTGACACTACTTACACACTGGACACCCCTTCCTCAAACATGCTTGGACATTTGGATGTTTTGACATTAATGAGGAGAGAGGAGAGAGAAGATGCTAGGCTACCCTGTCCAACCCATCCCTTTCAGCCCTCCTATTGATTGAAATCACATCACACAGCTAGCGGAGGGCTCCATGGACATTTTTGGGCAATCTCCTCCACCATTATTGAGCATTGTGGAATATACATTGAAATATATAGAGAGAGAGAGTCCAAGGAAGAAGATGAATAGTGCTAGAGAGAAAAGTTAGATTTTTTTCATTTCCTTCTATACATTGCCTTGTAATTTCTTGTAAGACTTGTTTAAGCTATGTTGGATGTTTTTAATGTCATATATTGCAAGTGCATTTAAATTTTAGTCATATATGTTGGATTTCACCATTAATGCTATTTAAGCTTTCTTCATTTGTTAGTTTTAAAAGGGGTAATGCATTTCTCTCTTCATAGTTAAGTTTTCTTGTGTCAACTTAGTTCAAATCTTCATTTCTTCACAATATCTTCTCATTACATTGTTGTCTTTACTTTAAGCATGAGTAGCTAAGCCTTTAAGTTGGCTAATCAAAGGGAGACCTCCTCTTGGGTATGCCATTTCAACTCGCTTTCTTTCCCCCTCGTAGTGTACATTGGTTTGGTTTGACTGGGTTAAGTGTGGACGTGGTTGTGAGTTTTTGATACACTGTAGGCATTGTCACGGGGTATACTTGAATCCTCACCTCTATCCTAGTCTCGCGCTTCCCACGAATCAATTGAACATCTAGATACCATTGGGGGAAGGTCTCGAATTGAGTTGGCATTCCCATTGGAACAAACCCTTCGGATTAGCCAACACTTGTTTCCTATTTCATTTCCATCATGACACAATTACAAACCAAACTTCAAACAACAAAAAATTTTACACTTTATTTTTTGCCAAAATCACCTTCAACACGATTCACCTCCTTCCCTGAGGAGACGACTTTGGAATACTTTTCCAAGTAACATACGACATTCAAAAGAGTCATTGCGCTTGGGGAGCACTTTGTGCACACACACACACACACACATTTCATTCATTCCACCACACATCAATTTTCCCATTGCCTGCATTGAACCCAAGTGAGAGTGACACTCACCCACTTATGTAAAATCCGGAAAATTTTGAAATTTTTCTTAAAAAGAGCAAAACGGTAATTTGCCACTATAATGCGGATTTAAAATACCTATTTCTATAGGGCTTGGATGATGCAATGGACCTAATCGTTGGATTCGTTTCGCGAAATTTAGTTACCTTATAAATTTTCGTCGAATTCCTAGATAGTCAAAATTTTTCACATTTTATGAGACAACTGGGCGTTGGGTGACCTCACAAATGTCCCTAAAAAAATTTATAATTTTTTTTACAATTGAAGGAAAGTTCAAATAAAAATAATTTGCATTTAAACTGGGATGAAATTAATTATTTTGGGGCGAAAATGGACCCGGACAAGGGGGCGTGTGGCGTGATGTGCACCAAGCATCAAGGGCTATAAATATCGGTAAAAATCTGATTTTTTGGAGGAAATATCTTCTGAAATCAGTGTGTAAACGTGTGAGGAAGAAATGAGAGGAAAAGGAGAAGAAAAACATAAATTTTAAGGCTTTTCTCTACGATTCACAGAGTTCTGCTGGTCAGAATTCTTCGGGGCAAGAGTTAAATTTGATCATATCAACGAGGGCTACGCATCCGTCAAGAACGAAGGATTTCACCTATGATCCAAAGAAGAGATTTTGAGAAATCAAGAGTTTAGAGTTGTGGTTGGTGTTCTTGAAGGTTCTATCCTTCATTTTACGCTTCAAGAGGTAGGATTTCCTCCAACTTTGGTTTATTTCCAGCTTAGAGTATCCATTTGGAATGGGTAGGTGTATAGCTATATATATCACTTCCCTATTGTTATGGAAATGAGTATGGAAATGACTTAAACCAATTTCTACCTGAATTTGGTTTAGGGAAGTTACTGGTGAAAATTCTTGGAACTTGTCATTTCGTGGAAAATTTTATGTGATAACATGATTGGTGCTTTGAAGGTGTTTTGCTAAATGCCTATGTGACAATTAAGTTTGTTATGGCTTGGGTCATGTATGACATGCTTGAGAAAATTGTAATTGAATAAGTGAGTTGAGATATGTTGTTAATATATTAGCATCATGATGATTTGCGGTAAGAGTAATGTTGCATGGACTTAAAAAGTAGACTTGATAATCTCAACTATTGATTTCACTGTGGGTCCTAGTATATATTAGGACCCAATACCTATTCAATGGTTGAGATTATCAATTCTATTTTTTAAGTCTACCTTTTAAGTCCATCTAGCATTACTTTTTGTGGTAATTATATGCTTAAGATATAAATTGTCATGTGATATGTTGATATACGGTTTAAGTTGCTCATTTGGCATTCATTGCATCTTGGGCATGGAGTTGGCATCGCCTTCATGGGCATTAGACATGAGTGTGAGTGTGTGTACATGGTTTAATCAAATACTACTCTTGGTGGTTGATAATTGGACTCGGGAAGGTTGGATCGAAGATCCAGCTGAGTTGCATGTTGTATGAAAAACTTGTGTCGGGTATAGCAAGAAGGGATAGATTCTCCCTTGGGTGAAAAACCCAGCTACTTGGTTCATACACTCCCTTGTGGTGAAAATCTGAAAAATTGTAATGGCGTACGGAGCCAGTGGTGTGATTCCATAATTCGATACCCAAATAAAGACACATGAATTTGTTTTGTAAAATAGTCATTTGGTGTGAAACATCAATGACGGGGGCTTGGAATGCCTTGGATTTTTAATACATGTAGCATCGCATGGTTTGAAGGGAGTCGGTGACGGCTTGGGGTAAAGTGCATGAGTGAGTCTCATCTCATTTCATGGTATAAAATGGTAGAATTCCAACATTGAATTGTATATTCTTAATTGGAATGGATGATACTTGTTGATTGTTGGATGCACACATTTCTTTTGCACTTAGGTTGGGGAGTAGCCTCTATAGAAGATACTCTATTGAGCATGGCTCACCCTATATGGGAAAACATTTCAAGTGTGGGATACACGCCGGTGGACGGCTCTCATTCGGGGCCTCGAGAATGAAGAGAGGCCAACTTGTGGCCTTTAATCCGTATTTTTGTAAAACGTTGTGAAAATCATGTTTTGGACATGTAATCTTTTGAAAATGATTGTAATAGAACTTGTATTAACTATGTTTGATGTACAAATATATGTTATATAAGTTTGGGTGGGTTTTGGAATGAATTGAAAATTAAAAACAGGTGAAACAGGCCTTTGGGCTATGTGTTCTCTCAATTCAATGATATAAATGAAGTATAAATTATGGTATATTGGACCCGGTTCGGTCAAATGGCAAAATATGCATGTGTTATACGTGTGGGTAACAATCCCGGTTGAAGGGATTCTATTGATGTGATGTCAGATTGGGCGATAATCACGGGTATTTTCGTAGGTTAACGGATGGTCAACGGTTGACAAACGACCCCCAATTTTAGGGGCGTCACAACTTATATACGCTATATACACATTAAGGGTTCTTGTGCGGGGAATTGGGAATACAACGGAAACACTCGAGCATTTTTGGCGCCGTTGCCAGGGGGGCAAGTGTTGAATTGAGAAGGTGACTTTTGGACAACAAAGGTAAGTCCTGTGATGATCATCATGGACGAAGGTACATTGCTTCTTGTACATACTTTTGTTGTTTATATTTTTAGTTGTAGATATTTCTTGCATCTGGGGACGGGATGAGCGAAACCGATTGGTTAGACAACCCTTAGGCCCCAACATGAACACTGACCAAGACCCACCCGAGGATGCGGGTGATAACTTTGAGAATATAGTGCCAATCCAAGCATGCAAAGGGGTGGAGGAGGACAATAAACTAGAATGTCCAATTCAAGAATGTAATTTCCCCCTCCCGTGAATGAAGGGAACAACATCCACATTGAGCCTCCGGCAAGGCCAATAAGGGATTACCTTCAACCCACAAAAAGCACCACACCTTCTTGCATCCTCCTTCTGGTCCAAGCTCATCTCTTCTTAGTTAAGCCGGGGATGTTGCAACTACTTCCCACGTTCCATGGAATTGAAAGGGAGAACCCCTATTTGCACATAAAGGATTTCGAGGAAATAGGTGTGACCTTCCTCACCAATCATGGTATGGAAGACATAGCTAGGATGAAATTGTTCCCCTTTTCCCGGAAATATAAGGCAAAAATGTGGCTTAATTCCTTGAGGCCTAGATCCATAACATCTTGCAACCACATGCTCCTCGAGTTTTTAAACAAATTTTTCCTAGTGCATAAAATGACCGCTCTGAAAAAAAAATTCACAATTTTTAGAGAAGTCCAATGTGCAATTCTACCAATGTTGGGATCAGTACAAGGAATTACTACAATCCATTCCACACCATAGCTTTAAACCATGATAGTTTGTGAGTTTCGTTTACGAAGGAATCACACCGGGCTATAGACAGTTCATCTATATGATGTGAAATAGGGAGTTTTTTGAACAAAGATCACGATGAGGCTTTAGAATACTTTGATATATTGGCACATAATGCACAATCATGAGACATTACGGATCCCACCGATGTACCAAGGTCTTATCCTCAAGGGAGTAGTCAAGTTCAAAGGGGAAGGATTTATAAATTGAGAGACCAGAAAGACTTGGTTTCCAAAATTGCTAAATTGTCAAGTAAAGTTGACAGTCTGGAAGTCAATAGGAGACATGAGTGTCCAATTTTTCAAAGGTCAAGGAGTCTTGTTCGATTTGTGAGATTGTGGAGCATTCAATATCAGAGTGACCCAACATTTTGGCACTTAAGGAAGTTTATCACGAGCAAGTGCATGCATTTAATCAAACAAGGAAATTATTCTCCCCTCATTCAAACACATACAATTCGGGTTGGAGTAATCACTCGAACTTTAGTTGGAGAAATGAGAATCCCACTCGTCATAGGTCTAATGCCTATACACCTCCTATGCCTCCCAAGCAAGGTCATTACCAAGGTCTAGGGCAATCGACTAGATCTCAATACCCCCTGTCTAATCCACAAGGGTATTCACAAAACCTGTCTTCATTGAATTTCTCCCAAGGTCCACCTCCAGAAAATTTTAATTAATAAGGACCATCCAATTCATCCACATACCAACCTCCTCACAAAAGGAGTTTGGAGGATGTGGTTCATTCCTTCATTTAAAGCTAGTCTACCATCAAAAATTAAAATGCCACAGCTTTTAATGAAATTCGGACCCAACTCACAAAAATTACAAATCACATAGTGCTATTACAACAAGAGAAGAGAAAATTCCCTGCTCAACCCCAACAGAACCCTAAGGGCCAACATGTGATTGAGTCATCCGAGCCCACCAAAGAGAGTTGTGAGCAACTCAAGGCTGTCATCACCCTTCGAAGTGGCAAACAAATTGATAAAACCATTTTGCCAAAAGTTTCTTCCAATGTCACATTGCCATTAGAGAAAGAGACCATGGGTGATACCAAGGGGAGTGAAGTGAGTGATGAGGTGGGTGAGAAAGAAAAATTGTTTGATGAAAGTGTGCTTGTTTCCCCCATGCTTGATTCTTTTCCTAATCATTTGAAGCCACCTGTTAAGGTGGCTAATTATTCCGATATAATTGAAATGTTCAAGCATGTGAAAATCAACATTCCACACCTTGATGCGATAAAGCAAATTCCATGTGCAAAGATCTCGAAGGACTTATGCACGGTGAAGAGGAAACTCAATGTCCACAAGAAAGCATTCCTCACCGAGCAAGTTAGCTCAATCTTGAGGACGAACACTCCGCCGAAGTTTAAAGACCCTGGCTGCCCCACCATTGCCATAACAACCGAAAATTGTCGGGTGGAGCAAGCATTGCTTGACTTGGGGGCTAGTGTCAACCTCTTACCTTATTCGGTGTACAAGCAACTCCAACTTGAGGAGTTGAAGCCAACTTCAATCACCCTTTAGTTGGCAGATCGGAGCATTAACACTAAAGGGAGTGGTTGAGGATTTTTTGGTTCAAGTGAATAACTTTTATTTTCCTGTTAATTTCATTGTGCTTGAGACTCAGCCAGTTGCTAACCCTTTCTCCCAAATCCCTGTTATATTAGGAAGACCATTTCTTGCTACCTCTAATACTGTAATTAATTGCAAGAATGGTCTCATGAAGCTTACTTTTGGGAGTATGACGATGGGCTTCATTGTGTTCAATTTGAACAAACAAATGGGGGATGATGAGGAAGTACAAAAAGTCAATAGGATTGACACCTTGGTGGAGGAACATTTAGATTTGTTGGGCATGCTAAAGTTGGAAGAAGAGGAGAATGTTGATTTAGAGGAATTGGAGAGTTTGAAAGGGGTAGAAAAGTGGACCCCTACATTTGAGAAGCTCCCACACCAAGACAAGAAGATTTTCCCATCAAATAAGCTAAGGCCTAATTTAGAATTGAAACCACTACCATCTCATCTGAAGTATTCATATCTTGGGGAGGACAAGATCTTTCCGGTGGTGATTAGGTCAACCTTAGATGCAAAGCAAGAAGAAAATCTCTTAGAAGTGTTGAGAAGGCATAAAGGGGCGATTGGTTGGACAATTGCCAACATCATGGGGATAAGCCCCCTCATTTGCACACATTGTATTTATCTTGAAGAGGACTCCAAACTGTCTTGACAACTACAAAAAAGGTTGAACCCAATCACGAAGGATGTGGTGAGGGATGAGGTGTTGAAACTACTTGATGTGTGCATCATTTTTTCGATTTCTGATAGTAAGTGGGTTAGACCCACACAAGGGAGTCATTGTGGTGATAAATGAGGATAATGAGCTAATTCCAACAAGGGTGATCACCGGGTGGAGAATGTGCATTGATTACCGCAAACTAAACTTATGCACAAGAAAAGACCACTTCCCATTGCCATTCCTCGACCAAGTGTTGGAACGAGTAGAGGGGCATCTATTCTATTGCTTTTTAGATGGGTAATACAGCTACAATCAAATCGAGATTGCATTGAAAGATCAAGAGAATGCGACTTTCACTTGTCCCTATGGTACTTTTGCTTATCGTCGTATGCCTTTTGGACTATGTAATGCCCCGATAACCTTCCAACGTTGCATGATGGGAATATTCAGTGATATGGTGGAAAGGATATTAGAGGTTTTTATGGATGACTTTTCAGTGTTCGGGGATTCATTTGAAGGATGTCTAGGAAACTTTGAGAACGTTCTTGAAAGATGTGAGGAAAAGAACTTAGTCCTTAACTGGGAAAAGTGTAACTTCATGGTGATGGAAGGAATTGTTTTCGGCCAATTAGTTTTGGCAAAGGGTATCGAAGTTGAAAAATCAAAGGTGGAGGTCATCTTCAACCTCCCTATACCAAGAGTCGTCAAGGATATCAGGTCATTTCTTAGCCATGCTGGTTTTTATTGTCGTTTCATTAAAAATTTTAGTGCATTGGCCTAACCTTTGACCAATTTATTGTCTAAGGATGTCCCATTCGAGTGGTCAGATAATTGTGAGGCATCTTTTACGAAACTCAAAAGAATGTTTACCACACCTCCAATTATGCGACCACCCAAGTGGGATTTACCTTTTGAGCTTATGTGTGACGGGAGTGATTATGCAGTCGGTGCAGTGCTTGGTCAAAGGGAGGAGAATAGACCTTATGTAATATACTACACTAGCAAAACACTCAATGAAGCTCAAATGAATTATACTACCATAGAAAGCAGTTGTTAGCGGTAGTATTTGCATTGGATAAATTTTGGTCCTACACCATTGGTTCATCGATAATACTATATACTGATCATTCTGCTTTAAAGTATTTGTTATCTAAGTAGGATGTCAAATCGAGACTTATCATGTGGATCCTCCTACTCCAAGAGTTCAATCTGTCAATCAAAGACAAGAAGGGAGTGGAGAACGGGGTGGTGTAAGAGGGTGATGAGAACATTCCTATCCTTGACTTCTCCCCTGATGAATAGTTACTTTCAATTCATTATGTGTGTCCTTGGTATGCTGAAATATGTAATTATCTTGCAACAGGACAAATGCCATCGCAATGGAGCTCGGAGGATTGAAGATTAATGGCGGATGTGAAGTACTTCTACTTCGACAACCCATACCTGTTCAAGTATTGCTCTGACCAAGTCATGCGGAGATGCGTACCAGAAATGAACAGCAGGAAGTTCTTGCATTCTGCCATTCAGAGGCATGCGGTGGTCATTTTTTTGCGAAGAAGACTTCGGCAAAAATGCTACAGACAGTCTCTCATAAAGGACTGTATTTTCATTTTGTAAAGAATGTGACAGATGCCAACGTTTGGGTAGTGTGACCTGAAGGAACATGATACCCCTCTCCCCTATACTTGTTATAGAAATATTTGATTATTAGGGCATCGACTTCATAGGTCCCTTCCCTATGTCGTTTGTCTAACTATACATTCTATTGGCAGTGGACTATGTGTCCAAATGGGTGGAGGCTATTCCCACCAAAACCAACGACCACTGGGTAGTGGTCAAATTCTTCGAAAAGAACATCATTTCAAGGTTTGAAATGCTTCATGTAATGATAAGCGATGGTGGTTCGCATTTCTGTAATAGACCATTTACATTTTGGATGCACAAATATGGTGTCACACATAAGGTATCCACGGCGTACCACCCACAAACCAATGACCAAGATGAGTTGGCTAATAGGGAGATAAAAAATATCTTAGAAAAGATGATCAATCCAAATAGGAAAGATTGCTCAACCAGACTAACTGATGCCCTATGGGCTTGCCGCACTGCCTACAAGACTGTCTTAGGCATGCCTCCCTATCTACTCATCTGTGGAAAGGCTTGCCATTTTCCAGTTGAGATGGAACACAAGGCCTATTGGGCCATAAAGATTTTGAACTACAATTTGAGAATGGCCAAAGAACATAAAAAGCTAGAATTGAATGAATTAGAAGAGATGCGTATGAGAGCTCAAAAATTTCAAAAAAGTGGGCTAAGATCTTTCATGACAAATCCATTATGAGGAAGTCATTTGAGTTAGGTGAAAAAGTGCTTTTATACAACTCTCATCTCTTAATCTTTCAAGGCTAACTCCGATCTTGTTGGGATGGACCCTATCTTGTCAAGGTGGCCTACCCCAATGGAGCCGTGGATGTCACTAACACAGAGGATGGCAGGACATTCAAGGTCAATGGCCAAGGACTCAAGCTATTCTTTGAGGGTTTTGAAGGACAAGGAGTGGTGGAGGATTTGACGAATTCAGTGTACCCGAAATTGGTGGAGGAGTGACCAGTTTTTATGTTTTTTTTTAGTGTACAGTTGTTTTTTTTTTATTTATTTACCTTACCCTTATTTCATGTCACTTACTTTCTTTTGTCGTATATTTTTGTTTTTTTTCTAGTTGCAGATATTGGTATTTTGTCAAAAGCTCAAATGCGAGGTGTTCTCTAACCCTACTCATCTTTTTACAATCCTTCATTGCATATCATATATTTTTTGTTACAATAAGGACAGTGCATGAATCAAGATGGGGGGTGAAGTGTACCATTTGCATGATTCACCAATGTTTGTGGGAAGTTGTTGTGGATAATACCAATTTTTTTTGTGGTGAAAATGCACCTTTCACATATCATACAGATTTTTGTTTACATTAGTGCAAATTATGTGAAAAAATTTGAAATTTTTTGTGAAAAATATCTGAAAGTTGATATGTATTCCCTTATTAAGAGTGTCTGGGTTGAATGATATGTTGATCTTTGTTTTGAACCTTGTGCACATGAGAATATTATAGAAGTGAATCGTATGCATGAGTATCACATATGTATCTACTTTTAAACTCAACTGTATGTGCTCCTTGAATGTGTAATTTTGGCAATTTATGGATTGGATTCATATTTTAGGCTTAGCATAAAGAGTGAAGATGAGTAAGAACCCATGAGAGCTTTAGTGGCAATCCTTTTTCGAGGGAACTTACATTTACTCAAGGAACAAATCTTTCAATTTTAATTTTGGTTAGATGCATTCGTGTATCTGATTGATTTGTCTTGATATGTACGATGCTCCCCTATGCTTATCTAGAGATGATATTAGACCATCTTTGATTTATTTTGAGCCTTAGCCTTTTTCTTGTGAAATATTATCCCTAGTGCCATGATTGAGCCTTAATTGAAATTCGCTTCTATGCCACACTTTTGACCAAGCCAGTGAAAAATGAAAAAATCAACCTCACATTGGTTGTTCCTAAAGCTGAACATGAGTGATCGTAAAAGAGAAGGAAGTATGGTGTTGAAACTCAAACAAAAGTGATGAATGATGCTGAAACTCAAGGAGTTGAATGGGAAAAGAATGAAAATGCAAGAAAAGGAGGAAAAAAAGGGTGGGAAGAAGAAAAGAATGATCAAAAGAAAAGGAAAATGTTAAGGAAAAGAAATAAAAGAAACAAATAATGTGGTGATGGTGTAAGAATGAAAATCCCATGAAAGGGGAAGTGTTTTTGAAATAAAAGTCTTTCACTCGGAACTACCCTCTTTGTTATCCTATATCCTTCATTTCTTTTGCCTCAATATCACCCTCAGGCCCCATTATAGCCCTTGAAGTCCTAAATGATCTAAAGGAGCATGGGAGATGCATACTTTTAAATAAGAAAATGAGTTAGTCCTGCTACCCAATGCCCTAGCATTCTTTTCATGAGGTAATGCCAAAGTCGCATCATTTTCATACATGAACTTCATTTTTGGATTATATGTGAGCTCACTTTGTTTTGTACACAAGATTCTATCTCACATGTACACATGGAGTACATGCCAAGATAACTAGAGTGTGATTCATTGTTTAGATAGACCTTTGGTGAGTTTTGCATTGAAGCTAAATTAGGTTAGCCAATCAAATGTGAATTTTGTTCTGTAAATGCTCAAATTACTTGTCCAATTCACACGCACACGAGCTTGAAAATGAATGTGTAGGTGCGTACTTTAGATTAGTATTTGAGGTTATGGTGATGCTCATGTGTGCTTAGTTTGGCCATCTGACATCCCAATACTAGTTAGGATGCGAGTATATGTTTCAAACGTTGGGTGTGAGGAAAAGAAATTTGTAGGTACCTTCATTGGAAACCTTCACGAGACAAAACTCGTCCATTAGGGATCACCTAGGGGGTTTAAAGACTTGTAGCATATGCTAAATGTAAAAGCGAAATTAGTATAGGTTTATTTTTGTTTGCTTAATTTTTATATTTAGTTTGCTAGGGACTAG
This sequence comes from Ilex paraguariensis, assembly GCA_963454935.2. Taxonomy (NCBI): domain Eukaryota; kingdom Viridiplantae; phylum Streptophyta; class Magnoliopsida; order Aquifoliales; family Aquifoliaceae; genus Ilex; species Ilex paraguariensis. Next base: position 16,431 of record CAUOFW020000137.1, on the reverse strand, counting down.
CAAAGCTTAAATTGGGGGTGTGAAGAGCGTGTAATATTGTATATTTAACGGCCTCATTACATGCATTCTAACTCAACTTTGCATTTAATTACTTAGAGTTAGTCGAATTTATGAATAATGTTGAAATCTTGATGTTGCAGGTAATTATAGGGTAAATGATAGATTTTGGAACCCTGCAATTAAGTGTGAATGAGTGGTGAAGAGACAGAGACATTACATGAGGATTGGGAGGTTTTAAAGTGAAAGAAGTCAAGTAGATAGTGGTATTTGGTATCATAGGCACAGGAATCTAAGCCTACTTGAATTTTGGTACCAGCACTCGCACCATTCGGTATTGGTACCTCTGTTTCCCCATTTTTGACCATGATCCACTTTGAATTTGAAACAATTCAAACATAAATTGTATATCTGGATGTTCTCTACCTTGTGTCAAAATTGCAGCTCAATCCAATGGTTGGATCAAAAGTTATGATAAATTTACAAACACTAGTCCTGAGCTAGCATCCCATTTACAACCTACTGGTAGAAGGAAACCAAAACCTACTAGTAGGTTATGCCTACTGGACAAAAACCTACCGGTAGGTTTTGTCATCAACCTACTAGTAGGTTTTCCTAAAAAGCACTAGGTTCTACAACTCATCCTCCACTTGCTTGGGGGGCCCACCATTGCTTCTCCCACATATTCGTGACATTGGCTACATACAACCATGCCTACAAAACCCTAGTTGCTGAATTTTGAGGATGGAGGATGAGAAAAGAAGAGAGAGAAGGAGGGAGGCATGGTGGGTGCAGGCTATACTTGTCCTAGCCTGTCCAAAGCCATCAACTAACCTCCCATTGATAGGAGGCCTGCACACACATGCTAGAGGAGCCTTATGGAAAAAATTGCAGAGGTCTTACACCATATATTCAGCTTCACACAAGCTTTGAAGAAGGGGGGAGGCTACCTAAGCTTAGGAGTAGTTTTTAGAGAGATAAGCTTCAAGGAGGAAGATGAAGTTTAGAGAGATAAAGCTTAGATTTTTGCATTTTCTTCATCCATTTTAGTTGTAGTAAGTTATATTTCACCGTAATCTTCATTTCTTGCATTGCAATCTTTTTTATTTCAAACGTAATCAAGTTTAATCTTATGTTCTTGCACTTCCGTAATTTCTAGTGGGTTTTCTCTGCAACTTTTCCATTTTGGTGTGAAATGAATTTCTCTTTATACTTTATTTCTTTCTAGCATTAATTCAAGTTCTAAGTTTCATTCTCATCTCTATTTCATCTCCATTTCACTACCATGTCTCTTTACATTATGTTTGTTCTTGTTTTTACTATGAGTAGCTAGATTTTTAGTAGGCTCATCCAAGGGGAATTTCTTCTTAGATATGTGAAATCGAATCTCGTTCATTCATCCTCGTAGTGAAAGGTGGTTTGGTTTGACTAGTTTGAGTGCGAACGTGATTGTGAACTCTTGATACACCGTAGACTTGTCACGAGGTATGCTTGAGCCCTCACTTCCATTTTAGTCTCTCACTTTCTAGGAATCAATCAAACACCAATGCAGCATTGGGAGAATGTTTTGAGTTTATTTGGCATTCCGATTGGAATTACCTCTTTGGATTAGCCAACCTTGCTTTCTTTCATTTTTATCAGAACAAAACTCAAAAAAACACAAATCACAAGATTTTCCAATTTTCATTTTTCATAAAATCACCTTCATCACAACTCAACCTTCATTCATTGGGGAGACGACCTTGGAATACTTAATTCCAAGTAAAATATGACACTTGAAAGTCTCTTTACGATTGGGGAGCACTTTTGTACACACACACACACACACGTTTTCCCCATTTCTAACACCAAACCAATGGGAGAGTGACACTCACCTATCATTCTAAGCCATATACACATGAACGGGTGATGGTTGGAGATTAGGGACAATGAAATAAACCAAGCAATAATCCAAAAATGAAGTACATGCATAACAATTGAAATTACCTTGGCATAATCTCATGAATGGAGTGTTATGGCACCAGATAACAAAACCAAATTTTCTTTTCATTTAAAGTGTGCTCTCACCATGCTTTCTCTAGATCATTTAGGGCTTTTATGGGTTGTAATGAGGCCTTGGGTGATATTTAGGGTAAGTGAATGAAAGGTAAAGAGAGACAAAAAGGGTTATTTCGAAGGCATGAACTTTATTGTCAAACATCTCCTTTTTGTTGAATTTTCAACTATAAAACTTCATATCAAATTTTTGTCTATTTTTTTCTTCTTTCCTCAACAATTTCTTTTCCTTTCATTTCTTTTCTTTTTCAACCCCCTTTTTCTCTTTTTCCCTGCATTTCCTCTTCTTTTTCATTCAAAATTTGAATTTAGCACCATTCATCCCTTTTTGAATATCCTCACCATATTTCCCTCTCATCATGATTAATCACAGTCAGTCTCGGAACAACCAAGGTGTGGTAATTGTCATCATTTTGCACAGGCTTGTGATTCGTGCGTAAAGTTAACAATTTTTCTATGTTTTTTTTGGACTAAGTATGCTTTGATGGAGTTTAAGTAATGACATTTCAGGTCCTAAAGTGAACAAAGGCTCATGAACAACAAAAATCACACTTAAATGTAACACCAGCACAATAGGGAACAAAATCTCAGAAGGGTGGAACAAAGCAAGAACGTTCGAATGTCAACCCACGTTAGAACGTCATCTGAAAACCCTGCCAAGATTAGCTGCTGAGATATGGCGTGTTGCAGTCAACAAAACGAAAATGCTAAGGTACTTGAGTACCACGTTCGAATACTAAAGCATGTTCGAACGTCCTCTGGAATCCTGAAAAGACTACACAACTGGAACCTGGCATGTTGCAGTAAGAAAGAAGAACCAGAAGTACTTGAGTACAACATTCGAACGTCATTCCATGTTCGAACGTTGTCTTGAGTGGCAGAGGACCAAGTTGCTGAGTGGAAAGTCAAGGTTGTTGAAGACGTATGGAAGTGACCAAGCTAGTGACCACAGGCCACTTGAGGGGAAGAAATCAGACGCTATCTGGCGTTCAAACATACTCAAAGCAAAGACAGAGAAATCTTTCGAACGTCACCCAACGTTCGAAGGTCCTAGAAGAAATGATAGACTTAACGTTCGAACGTCAAATCATGTTCGAACGTCCCGCTGCAGACTGCCTGCAGAATAGTTGATTCCTAGGGGCAGCAAATACTATTCACTCATCCTCTCTTATCTCCGACCCCTCCCCTTCCTTGCCTATAAATACTCCCATGTTGGGAGTTTAAAAGCATTCTTCCTCTTGTAGAGGGAGGGGGAACAATTTTTATTCTTGTAAAGTAAGAGTGTTTTAGTAATATAGTTCTTGAACATTTCATGTTTATGCTTTTCATTTTCCATTTATATCAACCATGATGGAGGCTTAGACTCCCCTTGTAGTTGTACTTACTTTTATTTACAAAGTATCAAGAGAGGTAGTTCATCTTTTGGTTGCGGTGGAAACCCTCCAAAAGTAACTAGCTTTCTTCTACTTTTATTTTTCATGTATTTCACTTCCATTGCTTGAGCATTCTTCTTTCTTAGAAGAGTGAAACTCTTCCACTTTTCTAGAGCTTTACCAAAGCCGTGAAGGGTGAAAAGTGATTCACTTATTCTTCATTGAAGAAAAGCTCTTTGTTTAGTTTGCTTTACTTTGTAGCATCTCTACTAAGAGGGATGAGTAGCACTCACTTTTCTAGCTTTGCCAAGGCCATAAAAAGTGAGTAGTTTCTCATTCACTCTTTAGTAAGAGGTGATGAATATGTTAGGAGTATCCGAAAGTTATGTTTGTGCAACTTCTTCACGCTTTAATGGTTTATACTCCACCTGTTCATTGGGTGATTGAATGTACCTAGCCAAGATTGAGGTCCTTAACCAGGGCTCTACCTATGATACGGATGACTCTTGCATAAAAAGATCTGTTTGTTCAATGCAAGTACCCCTGCTAGCTCTTCATGACAACCTTTCAATCCCCACTATCATTGCGCTTTATTCAAAGAATGGATCATTAATGTCATGGTTGGATGTCTTGTAGAAACACTTGCTTGTTTGTAGATGCGTTAAGTCTCAGCACAGACAATTGTTGTAAACTTCTAGGAAGGCATCGGAATCATGTGCTTAAGTCTCACAGTCCATCTTTATCTTCCGATTAACTTGTTGTTGACACAAGAGTTAATTGAGTTATAATGCACAAACAAAACAAAATGGATACTATATTACATGTCCTGATCCTCGAGCTAAAGGGTGGCTGTTTCATTTTGAGAATCTTATATTTTGTCTAGAAAACTCTTGAAAAGAATCTTCTACTCTATTCAAGAAATGCCCACCACTGCAAACACTTGAAATTTCCCAGTTACTTGGTCTTTATTATTGCTTACTTCAGAAACACCAATCATAGTTCCCTGTGGATTTGACTCTGGACTTCACCGGATTATTACTACAACTTGACCGCCGGCACTTGGGTGTTTGAGGAAGTATGTGGAACTTTTCAAGACAATTCTAAACTAGCTAAGATGAAACTTTTCCCTTTTTCCTTATGGGATAAAGTTAAACAATGGCTAAATTCTTTAAAAGCTCTTTAAATACCTGACTGGCGGGCATTGCAAAATGAATTTTTTAGAAAGTTTTTTCCTCTACACCGCACTAATGCATTGAAAAGGCAAATAATGAAATTTTCGGTCAAAGATGGAGAAACCTTTTCCCAAAGTTGGGAGAGATTCAAGGATCTACTCCAGTCTTGCCCACACCATGCTTTTGAGAATTGGACCTGGGTAGGATTTTTCTATGACTCCTTGCCCAGTAGACTACGTTAGTTTGTCAAAATGATGGCTCAAGGAGAGTTCATGGGAAAAAGTCTGGAGGAGGCATTCGATTTCTTTGATACCATATCTGACAGTTCTCAGATGTGGGACTCCGCCTCTCCCACAACTATTGAAGCCAAACCATCTACTTCCCAAGGTGGTAAGTATGTCTTGAAAGATGATGATGACCTTAGAGCAAAAATATTCACCCTATCTTGAAAGTTTGAAGCTTTAAAGATGAAAAAGGTTCATCAAGTTGATGTTAGCTCTCCCATAGAACAAGTGTGTGGGATCTATGCGCTAACAGCACACCCTACTGGGGAGTGTCCTACAATTCCAGCATTCAAAGAGGTTCTCTTGGAACAAACAAATGTTGTCTCCAATTTCAACAAGCCTTACTCCAACCCATAATTTGAAACATACAATCCAGGGTGGCGGAACCACCCAAACTTCAGTTGGACGAACACACATCCAACTCCAATGAACCAACAAGGTTCACACCCACCACCTCAAAGACCTCCCACATACCAACCATACCAACCACGACAAAAGAGGAACCTTGAGGACACACTGAACCAATTCATGCAAAGCCAAATGAACTACAACCATAGTTCCACTCAGGCTTTCACTGATTTCAAAACCCAAACCACTCAATCTTTCGAGGATCTTAAAAGTCACATCCAAAAGTTGACACAATCTATGACCACACATGAAAAGGGCAAGTTTTCTGCTCAACCAAAACCACCGCAAGACCAATTTCAGGTGGGAAATCCTTCATCCATGGAAATCCACAAGGTCAAGCCCAAGTTTGTCACTACACTAAGAAGTAGCAAAGTGATTGACAAGACCATCCGAGACAAGCTAATTCCAAAGCCAAAATCCATCCCAGTCAACTCACCAATCGAGCCTGAATCGGTTGAGCCTGAACTTGTGAGAGAAGAGGAACCCGAGCCCAAGATTGAACAAGAATTAGAACCATCACAGGAAGGAGAATCCTCATGTTCTATTCCTGCTCCTTTTTCTTATAGACTCAAAACTGCATAGAAGTTGAATAATCAGCCAGAAATTTATGTGTTCTTCAAGCAAGTAAAAATCAATATCCCACTTGTGGATGCAATCAAACAGGTTCCATCTTATGCCAGGTTTTTGAAAGACTTGTGCACAATCAAGAGAAGCCAGAATGTTCAAAAAAGAGTCTTCTTAACAGAACATGATAGTGTTTTGCTTCAACACAAAATCCCTCCAAAATACAAAGATCCAAGGTGTCCAACTGTGTCATGTGTCATTGGAAATTTTAGAATCGAACAAGCACTGTTAGACCTTGGAGCAAGTGTCAATTTGCTCCATTCTCTGTTTACCAGCAGTTGGATCTGGGGGAACTCAAACCCACAAGTGTCACACTTCAGTTGGCAAACAGGTCTGTCAAAATTCCTAGGGGTATTGTTGAAGATGTACTTGTTCAAGTAGACAACTTTGTATTCCCTGTTGACTTCATCGTCTTAGATACTCAGCCAGCACAATATTCAGAGAATCCAATTCCTGTTATTCTCGATTGACCCTTCCTAGCAACTTCCAATGCACTAATCAACTGCAGGAATGGGGTCATGAAATTAACCTTTGGAAATATGGCACTTGAGCTGAATATTTTCAATGTTGCTAAACACCAAGGAGAGGATAAAGAAGAAAGAGAAATAAATTCCATTGAGTCTTTGGTCTAGGACCACCTCAACAACACATTCTGTGAAAATTCCACTAGACTTTCTTTTTTAGAAACCATCACATCTGAAACAATAGATGATGATCGAAAGAATTGCCCAACTCATGCTGTTAATACATGGGCCCCCAAAATTGGAGGAACTTTTACCAAGTGGCACAAAGCCACTCTCATCAAGTGAAAAGTCACCGAAGCCTGAATTGAAACCTCTCCCATCTGACCTCAAATATGCATTCCTAGGAAAGGATGAGTCATTCCTAGTGGTAATTTCGTCTAAACTCACAGACTTACAAAAGTTTAAACTGATTGAAGATCTTAAAAGTCACAAAAGCACCATTGGGTGGACCATCACTGACTTGAAAGGTATAAGCCCGTTAATCTACAATCATGTCATATACCTTGAAGAGGACTCAAAACCCTTTTGTCAAATGCAGCGACGACTGAACCCTCGAATGAAGGAAGTTGTAAAGGCAGAGGTGTTAAAGTTGTTAGATGCCGGGATAATCTTCCCCATCTCCGATAGCAAATGGGTTTGTCCAACCCAAGTTGTGCCTAAAAAGTCTGGAGTCATAGTGGTTAAAAATGATGCAAATGAGCTGGTACCAACTAGAGTTGTCACAGGATAACAGATGTGTATTGATTGTCGAAAACTCAATTTGGTGACTAGAAAAGATCACTTCCCTCTTCCCTTTCTTGACCAAGTTCTAGAGAGAATTATAGGCCATGAATTTTAATGTTTCCTGGATGGGTATTCCAGATACAATCAAATTGAGATAGCACTCAATGATCAAGAGAAAACCACATTCACATGCCCCTTTGGCACTTTTGCATTCAAAAGGATGCATTTCGGGCTTTGTAACACTCCTGCAACATTCCAAAGATGCATGTTAGGTCTGTAAAGTGACATGGTCAGGAATTTTTGGACGTATTCATGGATGACTTTTCTGTGTATGGTGACTCATTTGATTTGTGTCTGGCCAACCTAGAAAAAGTATTGGTAAGATGTCAAGAAGCAAATCTACTGCTCAATTGGGAGAAATGTCATTTCATGGTAACACAAAGCATTGTCTTAGCTCACATTGTGTCGTCTGAGGGCATGAAAGTTGACATGGCCAAAATAGATTTGATTGGGAATTTGCCTGCTCCCAAGACTGTAAAAGATATTCGATCATTTCTGGGACATACAGGGTTTTACAGGAGATTCATAAAAGATTTCAGTACCATAGCTAAACCCATGTGTCATCTCCTAAGTTAGGATGTAATCTTTGATTGGAGTGAAATATGCCAAAAAGCTTTTGACAAGCTTAAAGGCATGTTAATTTCTGCCCCAATAATGCAACCCCATGACTGGACTTTACCCTTTTAGCTAATGTGTGATGCAAGTGACTATGTTGTAGGTGTTGTGTTGGGTCAACGAAAAGATAAGAAACCACATGTGATTTACTATGCAAGTAAAACTTTGAATGATGCTGAAATGAACTATTTGATAACTGAAAAAGAATTACTTCTCGTAGTCTTTGTTTTGGAAAAATTTCGTTCTTATCTTCTTGGTTCTTCTGTTACTGTGTTCACCGACCATGCAGCATTAAAGTGTTTGTTCACAAAGAAGGATGCTAAATCTAGGCTCTTGCGATGGATACTCTTACTTGAAGAGTTTGACTTGGTCAATAAGGACAAAAAGGGTGTTGAGAATGTGGTAGCAGACCATCTTTTTAGGTTAACTTACGAATTTCATGAGGATGGAATGCCAATCAATGAAATATTTCCCGATGAACAACTGTTCATAATTGATGAGACCCCATGGTACGCTGATATTGCTAATTTTCTTGCTACTAGAGCACTCCATTCGTCCTTTTCCCCCACTGACAAAAAGAAAATTTTAAGAGAGGTTCGCAATTTCTTGGTACGTATTTAAATACTGTAAGGATCAAATCATAAGACGTTGCATCCCTGCTCAAGAAAGCAAACAGGTAATAGCATTTGGTCATTCCGAAGCATGTGGAGGTCATTTTTTATCTAGAAAAACCGCTGCGAAAATCCTGTAGTGTGGATTTTACTAGCCCACACTTTTCAAAGATGTCCATGTCTTTTGTTCAACTTGCGATAGATGTCAAAGGTTGGGAAATATTTCAAAGAGAAACATGATGCCTATAAACCCCATTCTGATAATTGATGTTTTTGACTGTTGAGGCATTGATTTTGTGGGACCATTTTCCCCTTCCTTTGGCTATCTATACATTTTGGTAGCCGTAGACTATGTATCCCAATGGGTTGAGGCAATTCCATGTCGGAATAATGATCATCAAACAGAGATCAAGTTTTTTAAAGAAAATATATTATCCCGATTTGGAATCCCAAAATCCATCATAAGTGATGGAGGTGCTCATTTTTGTAATCGACCTTTCTGGAATCTGATGAAAAAATACTTGATTTTTCACAAAATTGCAACTCCATACCATCCACAAACTAGTGGACAGGATGAATTGGCTAATCGGGAGATTAAATTAATTTTAGAAAAAATGGTAAATCCAGACAGCAAAGATTGGTCGTCAACACTAACTGATGCACTCTGGGCATATCGTACTGCTTTTAAAACAATTTTGGGCATGTCTCCTTACCAATTAGTCTATGGAAAGCCTTGTCACCTACCTGTGGAATTGGAACATAGAGCATACTGGGCTAGAAAGGCAATGAACTTTGACATGGACAAAGCTGGACTAGCAAGAAAACTTCAGATTAATGAATTGGAGGAATTAAGAAATGAAGCATATGAAAATGCTAAGATTGCAAAATCTAGGATGAAAATTTTTCATGATAAGAACATAGTGCGAAAGTCTTTTGAACCAGATCAAAAAGTTCTTCTTTTCAATTCAAGACTCCGCCTTTTTCCTGGAAAGTTGAAATCAAGATGGACTGGACCTTACATTGTCAAAAAAATGTTTGAACATGCGACAGTGGAAGTGGAGAACCCATCAAACGGTAATATCTTTATCGTCAATGGTCAGAAATTGAAACTCTTTGTGGAGGACTTTGTCAAAAATGTGGAGACCACTCCTTTAATAGATCCAGAACAGCGCTTCAAAAAAAGTGCCTGCCGAACAAAAAAGGGTCGAGTCAGGAAGAACCCGGTCCAACCCAAACCACACCACCGCCTTTATAAGGCCCCACCCCATTTTTGTCGTTTTCCTCGCACCTTGATCCCTTTCCCTTTCTCTTCTTCTTCTTCTTCTTCTTCTGCTTTTCTTCTTCTTCTCCGCTGTTACGATACTCTGGAATCACGACCCATCTCCCAACAACACCATGACCATACTACCGAAAGATCTCATCCTTTGTCTCATAATCTGCGTGTGTTTATTTTATTTGTACATGGCTATGCTTCTTCTGTCTGCACTCAGAATCAAGGGTTATTACCCTAACCCAGATCTGCAACGAGATGGTTGATTTATGTATTTTGCTTGTAAGGTTCGGCTAATGAACCAGATCTCTACCCTTCAAAGCTCACCTGATTGGTAAATTCGAAATATTGGGGACAATGTTCAGTTTAGGTTGGGGGGAGAGAACTACAGTTTATAATGAGCCTGAACCTGTTAGAAAATTTTTAAAAAAAATTTAAATTTCTATTGTTCTTGACCAGATTGTGTACCGTAGTTTGATTACCATGTTTTATATTTTGAGGATTGTGTTTATGGGTCATCTTTGACCGTCTTTGTGACTGGCAGACGTTAAAGAACCAGATAGTGAGTCTTAATAGTATAAAAAGCACGGATGTTAAACTTTTTTGGTTTAGTTAAGGAGTTCTACGCACATTTCCTTCTGATGTGCACACTGTGATCATGAGACAAGCAAGATTGGTAAGAAAGAATGAGATCCGAGAACAAGCAGCTAAACCCCTGTGCGGCCGAAGCATTTATGCCAAACGTGATCGTGCCAAAAGACTGGGTGCCTGTAAACAGTGTGGTGGATACTTTCACTTGAAGAGATACAACCAGTGTTACGAACCAATTTTTGGTCGAGCGCTTGATTGATTAGACTGGATAGTGAATGGGCAGAGTAAGGATTATCCTGACACGCCATCCTATTCCAGTACGTTACTTAACCAGTTTGTGAGACAGGAAATTATGAGAGTTACTAGTTGTTCAAATGGCACGAGGACAGATGAACACTCGGATTAGAATAGTTGGGATGAAAGCCAAGGGTCCGAATTTCTGTAAAATATATATATATTTCCTTTTGTTTTGTACAAACTCTTTTGACTGAAATGAAAACATGGGCCGAGTAAGGAAAGTCCCAAAATACCAACCTAGAGTGTAGCTAGGAATCTCTCCAAACTTGAATATTTTGCCCTCTTTTGTTTGCATAATGTAGTGCAAATTTTTTTTTTTTTGAGTTTTGATTCTACGTTCGAACACCAAGTGACGTTCGAACGTAGCTTGCTTACAGTACTCAACCTCTGATGAAGTCTATAATGGAAACAAAAGTACTAGGAGCTCACAACGTTCGAACGCCAATAGCACGTTCGAACGCGAATAACATTCGAACGCCAATAGCACGTTCGAATGACAGAAGCTTACAGTACCTTGGTTTCTGATAGAACTTAAAAGTTCTGGAAGTTCACAACGTTCGAATGTCATCAACGTTCAAACGTGATAAGAGCCAAAGTGGGCCTACTCTTAAAGATCCTTGGCATGTCCAGATGGGCCAATTACAAGATCAAGAGCCAAGAAGATCAAGGAAGCAATGCAAGGATTGGTGGGATGAAGCTAGCAAGAGCCCAACACTCAAGTTGGGCTTGAAAGAAGGAGAACCAATTTTGATCCACTTGATCCAAACTTAGAGATAGGGGTTTTTGTTGTTAAGGCTTTCAATTTGTTTAAAGAATTTTTATTATTAGTTTAGAATAAGTGGGTTTGAGGATGCTTAGCCCACACATGTTTTATTTCTTAGGAACTAGGGTTTTCGTAGTTACTATAGTGCTGCACTATTCACGCTACAGTAACCACGCACTATTCACTCTTTTTAGGGTCTAATTGTAAGGCTTGTATGCCAAGTACTTTCCTTTTTCTATTTAGGCATGTGATCAGCCAATTAAAGGGCTGAATGTCTTTCTTTTTCTTCAAGAGTTTTAGGAAAGTAAGAGATATTTCTTTACCAACAAGTAAGAGATATTTCTTAAATAGGATAGCTATTTTAGGAAGTTTCCTAATCCTTGTAATAACCAGCCTATAAATATGTGTTCTATCAAAGAAATAAAGGAGACAATATGGAATGAATTTTGATTGTGGGTTGAGTTGAGTTTACTCCTCTTGTTCTTAATTGAACTTTTGAACTTATCAAAGGTAAATCACACCCTTTGTGGCGTTCCTCCTTGTAATTTGGGTTCTTGAGATAGGTTCTTCAATGGGTCTAGATTTTAATATAATATAGGTTCTTGAAACGAGATCTCAATGGGTCTAGATTCTGCATCCATAGACTTGAGTTTGGCTTTCTTGGTTTGTATTTCCAATATTGTTGTTGGGTCTCAAAGCAAGACTATTAGGGTTCACATCAGAACGATATTTTAAAATCCTTCATACAACGTTTGAACGTAAATCATGTTCGAACGTTGTTCCTCAGACTATAAATACTAGGGTCGTCTTCCTCATTTCAAAATTTCCAAAAAACTCCAAAATCTTCTAAACCCTAGGATCCATTCTCACTCCCCAGCCCTCAATACTCCACTCATTCCTCATTTCCACCACAATCAGCCACCCAAAAGCTTTTCCACATCAAAAATCCCCAATTTTCACCGGATTACCAAAATTTTTCACCACCTCTTAAGCTCAAAACAGAAAACAACACAATGCCTAGGGTTAAGCTCCCTACCAGGTGCACTCCGCCAGTAAATCAAGAACCAAACTTCGTAGAAGAAGTCATTCAAGAAGGAGAAGGGAAGCAAAGGAGGAAGAGATACGATCGCACCAGATTTCCTAGTGCCCTTAAGTTGAGAGGTATGAAAACTTCTTTCAAAATCACGCCGTGGTTTGTGAACGAGATGTAGTAATCGTCGATTTTGCTGAGTTGGGATTGTTGGAAAAGATGGAAAGGAGGGAATGGGTGTGGCATATGAGAAATGGCGGAGACGCCGTTGTTGACTTGGTGAGGGAGTTCTACTCCAACGCCGAGATCATCAACGGCGAAATCCAAACATATGTTTGAGGCACCCACATCGATGTGGATGAGGCATGTCTTTTGGAGGTAAGAAAAGACATGCCTCGAGTACAAAACCCAATGTATCCGCCCAAGAAAAATGTGGCGTTGAATGCGGTTGGAAGAGAGTTCACAGGGCAAATTGATTTTTCATGGGGTGGGAGAAAATTTTTGAAACAAGAAGAGCTTACTAACAAGTACAAGATGCTTAATTTGATTGCGGTGGCGAACCTCGCGCCAATAGGAAGAAAAATGAGATTTTGCCCGAGATGGCACAATTGCTCTTTGCACTATGGCAAGGGCATAGCATCGACCTTCCCTCGATGGTTTTGAATGAGATGAAGAAGGGGTGCGACGCAAAGAGGAGTGCATTCCCATTTGGCACACTTGTGACCGAAATTTGCACCAACAATGGAGTGTGGGTGAAGCCGGAGATGAACATCCAAAAGCCAATGGGGCCACTGAACAAAGGGTCGTTCAAAAGAAGCTGAGGACATAGTGGTGCCCCGGCAGCTAGGCAAGAGGTGCACCCTCCTCAAGGAATAGACGAGCTGCAAGAGGAGTTGGACGCCGAAGAAGAAAGAGAAATGGAGATAGAGAAAGAGTAGCCAGATCAAGCAGGCCCCAACATGACCACCCGACGATCTCTACGGGGCATCATGCTTAGCATTAAAGCTAAGTAGGATGAGATCTTGAGGCTTTTGAGGGGTGGTGCTAGTGGTGCTGGAGGAGAGGATTGATTATTTCTGTTCTTGAGGAGGAGTAGTTGATTTCTGTTCTGAATTGTTTGTTGTTTGCTAATTCTTCTTTGAATAGTTTTTGGGAGATTTATGTATTGTTGTAGAGGGTTTTCTTCTTGATAATTCTTGTGGTAGTTTTGTGCTTATTGTGGACACTTGTATATGATTGTGGATAGTTGAAGTTATTTTTGAATGGATGAATTGCATCATTGACATTATTGTAAATGAGTATCTTTTATGCAATGAATGATTCAGTTTATCACTTTATTTGTTTAAAATGCATGTATAGGGTTAGCACTCTAATTCTTGTTATTAACAAAAGACATGTGGATGTTAAGATTACTTGTGAAAATGATTAAGCACATGATCGGTTTGACACCTCAACTTAACGACAAAAAACCTTAATTTTTTGGAACATAGATGCTATCTTTATGCTTAAATTGTCAAATGTACATAAGTATTTGTTATTCTTAAAGTACACGGTGATCAGACTCGAAAGCGGAATCGTTATATAACTAACATTCCTTGAAACACCCAACATAACCAGTGGAGATGACAAAGAAAACCATGGTAAGTCTTGAGCTTTACAGTGCTTTTGAAGAGGATATCAACAATTACTCAAAGTAAGATCTTTCACTTTTGATCTCTTTCAATAATCTCATTAAACTTGCTTTGATTGATGCAACTAAAGTGATCTATTTTTCATAACCCACAGGGAACTTTTGCATACATACATATGCACATACTTGAGAAAGGATCTTAGGACATCTTTGGATCAACTTTGAGCCTTGGCTAATTCTTTTATAAAAGTATATCCCTAGTCAGCCATGCTTGAGCCTCAAATGAATGAATTCTTTTTCGTCTGTGTAATGACCAAAGCCACAAAAGCACACATTTACCATACCTTGCTATCGAATTTCTTGCACCCTCTTGCAAATCAATATGAAAGCAAAAAAGGCAAGAAAAATAGTAAAGACAATGGTGGCTACTGTTCAATACAAGGAAAATCAGTGGAAGCAGCCAAAAGAGAAGACACTATGAGACAAGGAATTGCCAAGAAAGTGAAAAATGGGACAAATGAAAGAAAGAAATCTCATTCCCAGGCAAAATATCAAGAAAGTTAGAAAGAGGTGTGCAACACTGCATAAAAAGATAGCCTTTGATAAGCATTAACGTTATTTCATTAGCCACTGACCTCTGGCCCCATTACAACCTACAAAAAGCCCTAGGTGATCTCAAGTGTGATGTGTATGTGTATTATCTACTATGAGTGGGGTGTGTTAACTAGAATCTCTCTATTTGCATCAATATTCGTCCATGAGATTATGCCACGGTAAAAACTGGTTTTCTCAAAACTTCATCTTATACTAATGATGCATGAGACTTTTCGACTGACCATCTTCTGATCACATGCCACATTTGAGAGATATGTCACTATAATCGGAGCGATTTGTTTTCCTGAGAGCATTCCTAGAGAGACTTGTGTAATCAAAGCTATCCATGCAAGGTGAAAAAAGGGAATGATTGTTATATACCAATTCTTGTTTCCAGTATGACCATCCTACTACTCAAAGAATCTCAAATGCTAATGCGACAGGTTCTAATTTTTGCATAAAGTGAGTACCAATGGAAGGAAAATGTAGGTGATAAGTCACGATTAAGGGTTGACTGTCCCAACGACCATGATGCTAATTCATTTTTTTTAGCAACCTAACATACACACTTGTTCGACTGAAGTTTGTGGGTAGCTTCACTGAAAAACCTCACGAGACAACACTCGTCCACTAGGGTAAACCTAGAGATTCAACGGCTTGTTACATAAGCTAAATGCAACTGGATGACCTACGAAATAGGCATTTGGAATAAATTTGCCTTTCATTGACATTGTATTACTAGAGACTAGCAATATTTAGGTTGGGGGTTGTGATTCGTGTGTAAAGTTAACAATTTTTCTATGTTTTTTTTAGACTAAGTGTGCTTTGATGGAGTTTAAGTAATGACATTTTAGGTCCTAAAGTGAACAAAGCCTCAAGAACAACAAAAATCACACTAGAATGTAACACCAACACATTAGGGAACAAAATTTTAGAAGGGTGGAACAAAGCAAGAACGTTCGAATGTCAACCCACGTGTGAACATCATCTGAAAACCCTGCCAAGACCAGCTGCTGAGATATGGTGTGTTGCAGTCAACGAAGGGAAATGCTAAGGTACTTAAGTACCACATTCGAACTCCAAAGCACATTTGAACGTCCTCTGGAATCCTAAAAATAATGCACCACTGGAACCTGAAATGTTGTAGTAAGAAAGAAGAACCATAAGTACTTGAGTACATCGTTCGAACGTCACTCCACGTTCAAACGTTGTTCTGAGTGACTGAGGACCAAGTTGCTGAGTGAAAAGTCAAGGTTGTTCAAGACATATGGAAGTGACCAAGTTAGTGACCACATGCCACTTGAGTGGAAGAAATCAGACGCTATCTAGCGTTCGAACGCCCTCAAAGCAAAGACATAGACAACGTTCGAAGGTCTTGGAAGAAATGACAGACTTAACGTTCGAACGTCAGATCATGTTCGAATGTCCCTCTGCAGACTGCATGCAGAATAGTTGATTCCTAGGGGCGGCAAACACTATTCACTCATCCTCTCTTATCTCCTACCCCCTCCCCTTCCTTGCCTATAAATACTCCCATGTTGGGAGTTTAAAAGCATTCTTCCTCTTGTAGAGAAAGGGGGAGCAATCTTTATTCCTGTAAAGTAAGAGTGTTTTAGTAATCTAGTTCTTGAAACATTTCATGTTTATGCTTTCATTTTCCATTTATATCAACCATGATGGAGGCTTAGACTCCCCTTGTAGTTGAAGTCTTTCATTTACTTATGCTAAGTCTTTACATTCATGTTGTGGCCAATAGGATTAGCCAACTTAAAAAAACTTAGCCACACTAATTAAAGCAAAGACAATAATT